>JAODJU010000014.1:8304846-8319163 GCA_026776725.1 Gnathonemus echidnorhynchus
GCGGTGGAGGGGGGGGTGGGTGTTGCGTGTGGGTGGGTGGAATGAAAAAAAGGAGAACAGAGTAAGCCATCCACCATCATGCTGGGACCAGGCACACGCTGCAAAGAGGAGGTACACCGCACAGCCCCCGGCCCTAAGCTGGCATTTACAGGACGTCCAAGGCAAACAAGCACTGCTAGGCAATCTGTAAATAGCAGGAGGCGTCCGGCTACAGCTTGAGAGGAGTCTAAACAGCAGCATTAAACTAGACTCCCTGGTGGGGGGGGGGGGGGGGGGGGATCACACCCCAGCACTCACCACTCTGGGTTGTCTTTTCTGACATCACGTACATTTACATTTTATTTAGCAGACGCTTCCGTCCAAATCCACATACTAGTGAAGCAAATAGCACATTACAATCATACATGCTGTCTCAAGTAGGAATAAGTGCAGTTAGGGTGAGCTTGCAGTGAAGGCCCAGGTACAAGTGTAAGCAGTACTGGAGCGAGAGCTACACAACATCTACCAAACAAAGCAGGAGCCAATTATTTCGATTTTATTGTGCTGAAACTCTTATCATGGCCTTATTATTGTTTAGCGCACAATATTTAGCTGCAGCAATGTGGTTTAAGCACCTGGATACTATACTAAAACCCCATGTGAGTCTCGAACCTGCAACGTCGGTGACACTTATCAACGGCATGAGGGTAAGCGTGATATTTATAGAGAGTGTGCGTGGTTCACATCTCGGCTTCGGGAGATGATACCTTCGCAGACCATGAGACTCTAAACATAAACACGTTCACGTGCTTTCACGTACCGCGGCGGGTTGGGTCATGTACTTACATTCCTGTTTAAACGTGAAATACTCTGTTAGATGTCTACATTCGTGGTTCCCACGGAGCAAGAACAGTGTTTTAGGATAAAGGATTTTTAAAGCCCATAAATACAGCACGCACTGCAAGGAAAAATGGGACAGCGGTTAGACGTACAAGGCAGGAGATTCAGCACCTGCACAAACACATAACTGCGATTTTTTAAATCACGCTCTGGGAAGTACATGGTGTTTTTAAAAGCCATCATAATGACCAGAGCTGGATGTATGTTTAATTGTTTTGGTTGTGTGTTTTAATACTGTAATACAGTACAAGTCAAAAATCTGGACACACCAAGCCACCTACAAAGGAGAGTGATAGTTCTGTGTCACATGACCTGGTCACCTGACCCAAACACAAAAGGAATAGTTTTGGAGGAGTTTGACCAGAGAGTGAAGGAAAAGCGGCCAATGAGTGCTCAGCATATATGTGGGACCTCCTTCAGGACAGCTAGAAAAGCATCCCAGGAGGCCACCTCATGGAACTGGCGTAGAGGAGAAAGCAGGGTCAGCCAACACCTGGAGCAAATGGGGTTAAGGGCCAAACTCAAGGGCCAAATGGTGGGATCACTCTGCTGACCCAGGGATTTGAACCAACAGCCTTCTGAGTCCCAACCCACAGAGCTGCCCCCCCCAAATTATTATTATATATTTTTTTGCATAATACTTATTTGGTCAGTGCATAATTCCATATATTATTTTACAGTTTTGATGTCTTTATATTTATTTTAAAATGTAGTGAATCGGGGGTGGCATGGTGGTGCAGTGGCTAGGACTGTTGCCTCACACCTCTGGGACCTGGGTCTGAGACTCCGCCAGGGTTCCATGTGAGTGGAGTTTGCCCTGTGCTGTCATGGGGTTTCCTCCAGGTTCTCTGGTTTCCACCCCACATTCTAAAAACATGCTGAAGCTAATTGGAGTTACCAAATTGCCCATAGGTGTGAATGGTGTGTGAGTGTGCCCTGCGATAGGTTGGCGCCCAATCCTGGGTTGTTCTCTGCCTTGTGCCCGTAGCCTCCGGGATAGGCTCCGGACCCCCCGCGACCCTGAATGGGACAAGCGATTACAGAAAATGGATGGATGGATGCAGAGAAGAGTACAAATAAACTTTTCTAGGGGTAGGTGTGTCCAAACTATTGACTGATATTGTATTTCACAAACTTCTGCTACCAAGGTACAAAACGTCCCCTCACCTAAAGTCAGGGAGATTATCTACACACTAATGATGAAGACAAATCCATGTGATAAAAGTGCCAGAAGTAAATTGGGATTGAAACCCACCAACACCAAATAACTTATCAGCTCATCAGTGCTGTTCATTAAAAACCAGTCTAGCTATAGCTGTCAATAAGAGATTAAAAGATTAAAAAATTGCTTAGGATAAAACAAGAATGACAGAAATGAGACTTATCCACTTACTTCAATACTGAAATATCCTCTGTCAACGTAGTCCCCTAAAAACAGGTAACGTGTGCTGGCTGGCGACCCCCCCACCTCGAAAAGCTTCATCAGGTCGAAGAACTGCCCATGGATGTCTCCGCACACTGGGGAGATGGGAGAGATGGGGAACATGGTCAGCAATCATCAGAGACGGGAGGAAGGGTCAGGTGCAAATCAGGGTCACACATGCAGCCAAGGCCACCCGCACAAGGGATGAGAAAAGGGAAGACTTTCAGGGGTCCAGGCACTAGGGGGCGCCCATGAGTGTGTGACCTTTGGATCCCCTGCCTCCAAAGCATTCAGTAGAATTTTTCAAGAGCCCAGCCATGTCTTTTGTTTAGGTTAAAAAAAAAACAAGAATTCCTAGCACAGGCCTCAGAACTTCTAGAAAAAACACACATTTATGAACATCTCAATCCACCACTGAAACCCCACTTACACTTTCCCCCCCATTCAGACTGAAGACCACTCAACCTGCATGTTTTATTGATTCAGAAGCATTAATAATCATGAAGGCTTTCTGGTTCCTCATGCCAGATCACCCCAGAACCCCGATCGCCATGCAGATTTCCAACGCCCTCCGAAAAATGAAAAAGAATATCGTGGTTGTTCCTTTGAAGTCTGAGAACATCTGAGGACGATTGAAAGGTGCCCTTTGTCCTGTTGCCAAACATTAGTGCTACCTTGATAAGCACACAAAAGATTGTTCGGTCTCTACCTTAATGAATAATGAATGAGCCTTTGAGATATTGTGTGCTACTTTGTATAATTGATGCCGCTTCTTGCAGCACTTGGAATGCGTGCATCCTTTACAGAGGAAATGCTCGGCTCCACGCGTTACAGTCTGATTGGGGACCGGGGGCTACCCAAGACCTCACAGTTCGCTAAGGAGGCCGGACAATGAACAGTGACGGGATTCTGAGGCATCATGCAGTGGGAACTGATTAGAATCTGAATGGAACTCTAGGTAAACATACAAACTACAATGAGGTCACAATGGGGAATATGTAAGGCTTGTAGGGGAAGGTGTTCTCCGAACAGCCTGGCTGGAGACAAGCGTTCAAATAGTGCTTTTCCACTGCTGCCAAGAACTGAGATGTACTGTGAATTGACGGCTTTCCATTGCAAATTACCCGAGCCATACCCACGCTGACATGGCCCTGCTTATTAGCAGAGGCTAAAGCATGACCAACTCAAGCTATTGGTGTCACCACCGATGGGTTGCAATACTGGGAGATACCAGTGTTCTGCATCAATATGCATGGATTATCTGAAGGAAAAACCGAATACTCTATATATGATTCATTATTAGTAGTATCATGCATTGCAATGCATTGATGCATTCCCAGTAACTCAGAACTTTACAAATACCCACTTAAAAGTACCATAGAAAAGCTGAAGGGAATGGATTCGTGATGCACATTTACACAAAGCGAATGCTAATTCTGTTAGCGTTTAACCCTAACACAAGACAGCGATTCTCACAGATGTGTTAGCAGAAATTAGCACATAGTAATTCATGCGAACAGTAAATAAGCATCTCTTTGTTTTTATGTCACTGCACAAACCCAGCAGTGGGAAACCGAAGCGAGCTGGAACCGCTCTGTTACTCATGTCTCCTCTCGGTACGGCTCGGCTCTCATATGCCAGTGGAAAAGCACCGAAAGGCTCAAACTCTTACAGGCTGCTCCCCGGACACCCCCCATCCCCCGAGGAATCCCCCAAGGACATCGCTGAAGGAGAAAGCTTTTCCAGGAATCGGAGGAGGGCCTGAAACACCTGAAGGGCCTCCCCGGAAGCCCTGGCCTGGCCAATGACTGTGAGCTTGTTTGGCACACATGCTGGGTCACATTTACACAACATTTGCTACGATACCATTAAATGAGAGCCAACGGAAGTCCCCAGAAAGAGAAGGTAGCTGTGTGTGTGGCTGTATGGCCCAGTAATGAGGTTTAATAGGATTAGGACGAGGGCGGTGGCTGATGCCCACTCTAGTTTGACCTGATTACATTATACAGGCCATATTAAGTGGAGATGCGTCATGAAAATCAATGATCGGCCCGAAACGTGGGAGTCGGGCAGGTTGGTGGTTCTGGAAAAGACCGGGTGCCGGGTAATGTGCCAACCGTTTAGGAAAATGAGGGGGACTGGGGGAAGAATGGGCAATCTTCCTGTGTGGCAGAGGAAGCGCTCTTAGTGGCAGAATGATTCAGGGAGAGTGCGGCGCGGCAGTACCGAGGCCCAACTAATGCCGCAGTGACATTTCCTTCCTTATTAAAGGAAGAATCAATGGGACGCAGATGTGTTTTATTGATCAACACACACCATTCATGCATCCTCACAATCCTGAGGTAGATTAAAAAGATACCCCGCTAGTTGGCACATCTTAAAGGTTTTATTTTTTATTTCGTTCTTGTTGGTCACAAAGGCGAGGGAAGTCCACAGCACAATTGCGATATTCTCTCTCTCTCTCTCCTGTCCCCAGTCTCTCATAGCGTGGTGCCACATTCCCCTCAAAACATTAAACGGCTCCCCTCCAGAACACGGCGCCCCCCCCCCCCCCCCCCCCCCCCCCCATGAGCAAGTCATCCAGCCAATCGCTGCGCTGTTTGCACGTCACTTGTAAGAGCAGAATCCCCCAGCAATCGCGTAAGGTCACAATCCGCCGATGAAGAAAGATTCACCTCTTCAGACATATTTATTACCAGACCCAACATTTGATCTGCGACGGATATCACTGCCCGGAACATCAGCCGTACAATCCTAGCACACCCACCTAACAGCCATGGAAGGAAGTGTCGCCGGGTACTTAAAATGCTGCACGGCAAAGAATTTGATAACTGTGCAAGGCATTCTGGGTATTCAACATCGAGATTATGCAGCCTGACACATTCCTGGCGATTGCCAGGCTGATAAACGCTCAGTGGTAGCCGCCTTGCCTCTAGCGGAACCGTTTGCTTAAGGCCCACATGTACTGTAAGCTTCTGGCTGTGATTCTCATGCTTCATTATCACCTCACCCTGCATTCATGGAAGGGAGACTTGATGCTATGGCAGAAAGAGATTTTACCATCACAGCAGAAAAGTTACATCCGGCAAGTAAGTGTAGGTCCCTGTGCCCTTCATTTTCCGTATAAAGCCGTGCTGTGTGGCTCACTGAATTAGCAATCTGTGTCTGTATCCAGAAGGTTGTTGGTACAAACCCCATGCTTGTCCATTATAAGGGTATGTCAGCTCTTTGCTATAGTTTCCCCTACACAAAAATAAAGTTGGATCTGGATTGCCCAACAGTTATTCATGGCAAAACAGCAGGAATCTTGAATTACATTAGTGAAAGCTATTAACTCACATTTACAGCCTTGTAGCATCCCTGCCTTCTTCTGCTGTGCCTTTCTACAATATTGATAATATTCTATGTCCCTATTCTCATCCCCTGCACTGGAGAACAGTGACAGAAAAAGTCATCATGGATAAAATAATGGCAGCGATGAGGCTCCTTTGCCCTCCTCTATATAACGTGAACGACCCATTTACGACCAAATGAGGAACAGCTGAATCCCTCGAGATGGCGGTGGCACTTAATTGGAGGAGTGCCTTGTCGTCGCAATCCTGCCACAAATCTTTCTTTACCTTTGAATGACGTGAATGAAGGTGTTCTACCTTCTGCTCATCAGCGCCCCCGCCTGGTTACTGCGCCAAATAACCCATGACCAAAAAGATGCCTGGAGCTGCTAAGAAACAGAATGGCTGATTGCAATGGGAACAGAGAATGTGAGACATAGCGGCAAATGCAAAAATGGCCTCCATTCTCCAATCAAACGTCTGTGTGTCATTGGATCCGACAGTGAATTCCCAACCCTCCAGGCACTAGGAGAAATATAGCAACAATTTCTTCCAGAGACTCACAATTAACATGTGTTAATGGGTTATGCGGGAAAAATCATTTGTGGAGTTATTGGACTCCAGGGACAGGTGCAGCAGAGAAATTGATCACTTTACACTGACCATAAAGCCTAATTTTATGATGTTTATGTTTGAATCACACACTTCACAGACTGACCCTACTTCTAACAACCTTAACAGCACCGACACCTCATTCAGCGAGTCCCACCTGACCCCCTAGTGTGTCAAAGTTTGATGTGTCTATTTGCAAGGTGACTAAAAGGGGGACCACAGAGGGGTGGAGCTATGTCAATGGCGGCACAACCTGGCAACCAAAGAGTGCTATTGGTGACTTTGGTTACGAAAGACAGCAAAGACGCAGCATGGATAATTAGACTCCAGCTCGTTAGGGAATCAAGTCACAGGTGGGTGTGCTGGCTTCAGCAACATCTGGGTTCTTGACGCAGAAAGAATATATAGTAATAATTCAGAATACAATGGGGCCCCGATACAAAAGTGATGAACACCTAACCCGCTATTGACTGCATTTAAAACCCAACTGTATTTGAGTCACTGCCAACAGGTGGGGTCTGGAATTCTGGGGGCTTGTCTTGGGTATAATCGCCCACACCACGCGAATCCTGGAGGCCGACAGCTAACGACGGCCCCAGTCGATGCTACCTGCCTCAGCACCATGTCTTAAGCATGTCATAAGTGGATTCTCATTGGCTGCCAGGTCCCTTAGCGACTGACAGCTGAATGATGGCGGTAACAAACAGCAAATAGTGCCTGCTAACCTCCAAGCATCGGCACAGGGTCCCTGAAGCCAGCGGCTAGCTGTCGCCATGGAAACATTACACAATGGCACGGAAAACGGCCCTGAAAACGATATACAGCAGAAAACAGTTAAGACTTTAATTGAAACGACACGTTTTAATGAGAATCTGTGTATATTAAAAGAACTATATATTTTTTTTAAACAATAGATGTACTACACAGTATTATAAGGCAGTTCATTAATGCGATACAGTTTGAAACATAATACACAATTAAAATTATTAAAAGATTCTTTAGTACATGAAAATACTATAGACTAGGCAAAAATAAGAGCACAGAGTAAGAAAGGAAAAGCAGTAAAGCTGACAGGGAAATGTAAATAGGTTCTGAAAAAATCAGAGATGAGAATCTGCAGTGACTGGACATTAGACTTGTTTACAATCTAGAGATGCAATGTCTTCATATTTATACATTATCTCCACCTTACGGGGTTGGATAATCATTCACCTGTTCAATTATTCAAATTATTATTGCCAAGATATTGCAGTTCTTAAATGGCTTTTCTGTTCATATAGATAATATGTACTTATTGACCTGGGAACAGTTCTCTCTGGGTTTGCGGTAAGCACAGGCAATAAAATGCTCTCTGCTAGCCTGTGAAACACAGAGTTATGTCCACTAGAAGACAACAGCTGTGAATAGATGGCAAAAGCTGCCTCTATCATTTACTCTGTGTAACGGCCTCTGTTCAAAGATCATGGTCAAGATCATATTCATACTCCAGGCTGGACTGTGGATGGAAGGCACCGTAGATATGTGGAGTGTCATTACAGGCGAGATGGAAACACGTGCAAAGCCTCCGAAAGATCACCGAGAATGAACGATAATCTGCCCGGCATCTTGGGAAAGCGAACCTCTCACAGCTAAATGCCACGCATCGTTGTTCAAACAAAGGAATCCGTTCATAAGCTGTCAAGGGCCATGGAACATCTGGTAATCGATCTCCCTCGGCATTCCAATGCTCAACAAAGGCTAATTTAGTGCCTTAAGAATTCGGATATACTATTTATTTACTATGAGTTATACATGACACTCTTCAGTTTTTATGTGGTGGTGGGGGGGGTGGGATCATCACGGAATGCTATAGTTATCTTCACGACATGTCAAACTGCCCCAAAGCCACCAGTAAAAGTCGCCCAGCCTTTTATTTATCATGGTCAGCGCGAAATTGAATTCTCGTAGGGTGCCGATTGATTTTCTATAACCGCACGCATAGTGCTGCTCAGGTGAATCACAGCACTAAATCAATGTGCGATTACAATCTTTAATTCTGACAAATGCTACTTAAAATTCCAAGCATAGAACACAATTCAAAATTAAAACAAAGCAAACGGAAACGTTTAACCATAAATGGAAGACGGTAGTTCTACTAATAAATGTGTTTTCAGTTAAACGTGAAAATAATGTCTTTTGGTAGAAACATGTATGCAAATGTGGAGTAACTGGATTAAGTGGGTTAATGCACTCCAAGCTGTTTTTATAGCTGAAAAACACAACGCTTAATAAAAGTACTTCAGCATGAGTTAGCTAGCACGAGGGATGACAAAACCGATTGCAACTATCAGCTCTAATAACTGCTTTAGAGACTCCTGTGCGCCCCCTAAGGATGACATAGGGAATAGGTGTCAAAGTGGCTCCCGGCTTTCCTCTCCTCAGCCCAGGTGACTGTGGGCTCACGTTGCTCGACAATGTTCAGCATATATAGATACTAATTACACTTCCCCGCTTCGCAGGCTTCGAAATGGCCAGCCGCGGGTTTTCAAGGACCCTTGAAAAGAAGCGCAGGGGTAGCGCGGCCTGGCCCTCTTGACGGAGCTGCCGGAGAGGCGATGCTGCTTCAGTCCTCGGACGACTTACATAACAAGTGGGCTTTTGAAGCAAGCGACGGAACAAAAACCTGCGGGGAGATGGAGTATGGGCCCAGCACTCTGAGGGTGGTAGAGACACCCAGTTGCTTGTGGGAGGTTTACCTACACAAAAATGTTCTGAGGGCAGAATGCAAAATGATTGGTTCTCTCTCTGAACCAATCAGATTGTAGAGGAGATGGGTCCAAGCAACTAGAGGAGGCAGGACCAAGACAACTGATTCATTGGTCCAGCCTCCTCTAGTTGCTTGGGGCCACCTCTTCTACAATCTAATTGGCTATCTCTCTGAGCCAATGATTTTTGATTTTGTAATGAAAGTAAGTAAAACTCCCATGGGCCCCAAAGTCGCGACTCCTGTGCCCACACCCAGAGCTGTTAGGGACGGGGTGAAATCTACGCAGTGAAAGTCACCTCAGACATTAACCAGAGAAGCCACCCACTGCTCCCCAGGCTGGGCTTAACACTCCTTCTTTCACCACCCTCCCTCACTTCCTGCGCATCACTTCCTGTGGATGAACCGCGCATCCTCTGCTGTGAGGCTGACTTATTCGACGCACTACGATCCACCTGCAGAGGAACAGAGAACAGAAGCAGATGGCAAAGGAAGGTCGCAGCATGGTAGCAGAGGGCCGGATATCATTTGCTGTCTGTCTGTCCATCTTCCATAACATCCCCTAGGATACAAGGGAGCCTGGAGTCCATGCCAGGAAGCAGAGGGCATAAGGCAGGGGATACCCATCGCTCGCACGCGCACGCGCACACGCACACACACACACACACACACACACACGCGCGCGCACATGCACACACACACACACACACACACAAACTCCATGGGCAATTTAGAGACACCGGTTCACCTTGGCCCTTGGACTACAGGAGACCAGAGTATCTTCTGCTTTTGACAAAATTCTTTGTGACAGCAGCTTCCACAAAACCTTTATATCATTGTTTCCCAATCCAGTCATCAGGGACCCACAAATGGCCCAGGTTTTTGCCTCCTTCCAGTTACTTGCCAAACAGTCCACATTTTTTGCTCCCTCCCAGCTTCTGGTAGCAAAAACGTGGATGCTGTGTGGGTCCCCAAGGGCCGGATTGGGAAACACTGCTATATATAACTTCCTCTGGGTAAAGCATCTCTAGTACACAGATACCAATCTAATACCTTTAAAATACCCCCAAAACAGATAAAGGATTCACTAGGCTGGCTAATAAATAGACATTTAAACAAAAACAGAGTGAAATTCACATAAAATAATAAAATATAAAGCAACTGGCCTATATGAGCTGAAGTGGTGGGAGTGTATTATCTCAAGAGGCAGTATAGCTGTGGACCCCCCCCCCCCCCATACCCCTCACCAGCAGAGGTGGTGTTAAGGCGAGTGGGAGGCTGCAGCACACGACTCTGTTCTCTAACCTACACAGGGCCACAATGTGGGCTTATTCAGTGCACAGCAGGCTGCTGAGCACGCTCAGTACAGACCAAGCTCCTGGGCACGCTCAGTACAGAGGCGATTCCTGAGCGCGCTCGGTAGAAATCAGGTTGCTGGGCATGCTCAGTAGAGATCAGGCTCCTGGGCACGCTCAGTACAGAGGATGTTCCTGAGCGCGCTCAGTACACAGGCCCTCTGAGGGCACATTCAGTACAGAGCAGATGACTCAGAACGCTCAGTGCAAAAAAATGGGATAGAAGAGTGGAAGCCTGCCTGCACATCCTCCTGCAAAGACCTGACTTAAAGCAAAATAATCAGAATGATAACATTATCATTAAATCATGGCACTGGCAATGAAACAATACTGCATGCGAGGGGGAGTTATAAACACGAATCACTCAAAGGTAACACCGCTGGCTTTGTGGCGGATATGGGGAAACGCCCTGGCATCTGCCCCAGGGTGTCTGCATCATCACGCCATTGGCTGCTCTGGCTGCCAGAGTGGGAGCACAGAGGTGCAGGGAACTCTGGGATAGCCTTAATCTAAGGCGCAGGACTCCACAGGCAAACAGAATGTGACACACTCCCACACGGCAAGGCAACTCAAGGATTCCCGAAAAGAACAGACAGCGTTAGCCCTAATTCCCACCGAATCGAGTCGCCTTAGTGGCCGTGGGCAGGACGCTGCTGAAAGCTGCAGACTCATAACCAGAAGGCTGCTGGATTGAGTCTCAGGAGGAACTTAAAGCCAGTAGTGACTGACAAGCCTCTGGAATGGGAGAGATTCATTAGCAGAATTGCATGAAAGTGCCACAAAATAAGACTTTAGAAATCCACAGTGGTTGCACTGAAGTTTGCTTCACACCTGTGAATGATGAGGAATACCTGCGGGGGGCGTCACTCGCTGCAGACTAAGCACGTCTCGACGGGCCAGGACTAGCTCTCTATCGCTCCCCATATGGGGCAGGCGTCTGTTTCGTTGGTCACGTGACTGAGCAGGATTTATGCTCTATTCTCAGTAAATCCCCTTGCTCAGCGCCTGCTTTACCTGCCTAGGGGGTGGGGGGGGGGGTACCTCGGATAGAAAACTCTGCTTTATTCAGCACGAGGGCACATGCACATAAGATGCTTGAACCCACACAACACACCAAGATAGCCTTTGTGGGACCCAGCAGACCGACCAATAGCCACACTGGGAAAGATCATGTGATTAGCCAGAAACCCCTACTGCTTATTGGATACATTTACATAGCGACGAGTCATCTTAGGGTAAATCTCATGTGAGCATTTCAGGCCTGCAGCCTCTGAAGACTCGGGTCAGAACCCACAACTCACGCGGGGCCTCTGTCAGCGCTGGCTGGGCCAGGCTTCTGGCAGGAAGTCGATGCGTGTGAAATGCGGCCATGTGCGGGCCCCCGTGCGTGAGGAGGGGCCCGGCTGTGTGAATAATGACCAGTGGGGGGGGGAGCTGAGGACACAGCGGCTGTGCGGAGATGAAGGAGCAGATTGTGTTTGGTGGCCCAGCTCCACTGGGTTCGGCCCCCACCGTACTGAACACCCCCCTCAACCCCGCCCCCGCCGAAACGCCATCTGTCTCCCCCGCATTCGGCGCCGGCCCGACACACGGTGGGACGGAAGGTCTGGTTCTCCAGAAACCTGCTCCGCCCAGAAGCCCGTGCGGAAAGCAGGGGCAGGCCTGTCCACCTTGGGGGTCATGACACAGGCCCCGCAGAAACCTCCGCCAGCCAGAAGGGGGCGCCGTTTTGCACCAACTCCTGCTGGATAATCCCCTCCCCACACGGCGCCACCAACAGACAGTATTCGTCTGCTACGTCACCGGAAGGTCCAAGAGGCACGTACGGATCGCTCCGGTTTTCCTTACGGATAGTACGTGGAAGTGTTCTTTACCGTGTGCACGCCCCTGGGAGGAAACCCCAACATTGTGACACCCAGGGAAGCTGGAGTAACAGAGCATGTGTGTGTGGGAGTGATTAATGTTTGCTTTCCAAGGAGCGCGGCAGGTGACATCCCCTTCACTGTGTGCAAGAGTGAGTGTTTGTGTGTGTCTGTGTGTATGTGTGTGTGTGTGTGTGTGTTGATGGCGAGGCAAACAAACTTCCACCCTGCTATGCAGTCTCACAACAGCAAGGGGCATAGCGATTAAGGACATCCATAAGCAGAATGTTGCAGTTATTAGTCCCCGCACCTACTTTGAATATAACCATAAGCTCATCCCACCATTCAGCCACTCTGCATCAAGCGGGAGGGGCACAAAACAAATTTTAAGATTTTCAGTTGTAATTTGAAGCCATTGAAATTGTCACAATTTTTGTCACCTTGGAATAATGGGTGGGGGGGGGTGGCTGAAGCTGTTTTGGTTGCAAAAATGGCAAATTGCTAAGCTTCTGTAAGTGTGTTAAGGACAGAGGAAATTGCGCAGTTCATAAATAAAACTAAATTATGGTCCTGAACGAGTGTGGAGGTCCCAAAGGCAGCCTTTCCTGGTAAAGCTTATTAATGAACTTCCTGTTTTCTGCAAACTGCATTATTAAGCATTTATTTACCGAATGGTGAGGGGTTGGGAAGTCTTTCTCTCTCTCCACTTCAGTGGGTAAGTTGGGGTGGGGGGTGGGGGCAGGTGGGCATTGTTAGCAGACCAGAAGCCCAGCTGGCTGTCCCAGCAAGTGTGCCTGTAGTGAACTCACACGCACGCACAACAGTTCACATGTTCATGTGATCTTTAAGGGGAAGAACCTTAACCCCAAATATGACACCCTTAATCCCTCCCCAGCCCTAACCTTGACCATACGTAACCAAACAAAATACAAGAATTTTGGCATTTTAGTTTTTCTATTTCAGTCACAGATATTTATAAAACTGAGGATATCCTTCTGGGGAGCGAAAAACTGTCCCCACAAGGTAAAAAGTTTTATCTGGTCCCCACAATGTAATAATTACAAGCACGTGCACAGAGACACACACACACGGACGCATAGGCACACGTGCACAGAGACACACGTGCATATGCACACACGCATACGCACACACGCAGAGACACACTCGCATGCATATGCATAGACACACACGCATACGCGCACATGCACACGCACACACACGTGCACACAGACACACAGTCGACCCCCGGCGGCCCCTGAGCCCCGTTCTCTGTGCTCCATTAAGTTCCATGCAAGTTTAATGGCACGGAAATGAGGACGACGTGAGGAAAAATGGCAGCCGAGACCTCGGGCCGCTGCAGGCAAGAGGGAGGCCGATGAGAGCCAGCGGGTCTGTGCAGGGAGCGTCTGTGTGGGGGGGGTCCATGTCACCGTTTACCGCGTGCGGGTGTGTGTGTGAGGTCCGTGTCACTGTTTACTCTTTGCGTGTGCATGGGTATGCAGGAAGCGTGTGGTGCTGTCTACCGTGTATGTGTGGGAATGTGTGTGGCACTCTTCACCACGTGTGTCTGGGTATGTGTGTGGCACTCTTCACCGCGTGTGTCTGGGTGTGTGTGTGGCACTCTTCACTGCGTGTGTGGCACTCTTCACCGCGTGTGTCTGGGTATGTGTGTGGCACTCTTCACTGCGTGTGTGGCACTCTTCACCGCGTGTGCCTGGGTATGTGTGTGGCACTCTTCACTGCGTGTGTGGCACTCTTCACTGCGTGTGTGGCACCTGCGGCATTCATGTATTCGGCCGTAAGTCGCACGCCTTCAGCCAGGGCCCACACTGCCTCCCCGGCCTCCCGCACGGGGACGGAGGGGCCTGAGGCCCACGTTTTCACGAGTGACGGCTGTGTTTACAAAACACTGTCAGGTGGTAGAGGTGGGTGGGTGGGTAGATAATTTAAACGTGCAGAGATGTCGAGCTTCTCATTTTTCACCGCAGTGAGACACGAGTCGGTCGGGCCTTTCCGGTTGAGCTGGCCCTCGTGGCGATTAGCAAGCCGGCATATCGGCGCCTTAACAGAGAGAAGCGGTTTGGGGTGGGGGGGGGGGGGGGGGGGGGGCG
>JAODJU010000014.1:8328554-8339033 GCA_026776725.1 Gnathonemus echidnorhynchus
CCTGCCCCACTCCACAGCTAACGGCTCACACTAATTAAAAGTGTTCAGTTCAGGGTTATGAACCCAGACGGTCTGTATGCTGTGAATCACTGTGCGTCAGCCATGTGGAAAACCCCGACCCTTCTAGAACCGACTTCTCAGATCCAATTCCCTGCGGTGCCGTCTGTTTGTTGGGTCCACCTCACCCTGTTGTGCTGATGTGATACATGGAATATGGAGGGTTCTACTATTGTACCTTTGAACAGAGTCCTTAATGTGGCTTGTTCCAGTAAAACATTCAACCGTATAATTAATTACTGTAAGTCTGGTTAATTTGTAATGTAATTATAATTGCAGTTTAAAACCTAAATACAATTATCTTGATGGCATACAGTGACTGAAAGTGGACATCAGAGCAGATGTGTTGGTGCATGCAATGTGATGGGTTTGTGTCTGAGACCCTGACCCAGAATCAGCTGTTTTTCTGTGGTTTGGGGAGGGGGGGTGGTGGTGGTCAGGAAGGCTAAAGACTGTATAGGGTACAATAAGACTGAGGTGAGGTTGGGGGGTGAGGGTCGTCAAACGGGACCTCAAAGAGCGGCTGCAGTCCACTCTGATGCTGACCTGAGCTCGGTGCTGTTTCCGGGGCCGGGGGGGGGGGGGGGGGGGGGATTGAAAGAAATCTCTGTTTTATATTATACAACTGAACATGGCCACAGAGATGGATCTACTGCTTAAAAGACCAGGATGGGGTTAATCTTAAGGAAGAACAATTAAAGGAGAACCTGAGATGGTGGATGATTTAGAGGGGAAATTATTCCGGAGCCTTCTCAGCTAACATTACGCGGATCGGCATGAACAGAACGTTCTGGAAACATAAAATCGACTATGTCTCCCCACTGACAGAAATGCGTCCAACTGCATGTGTTTCGATCCTGTAGAGGATTTTAAACAGGCAGCACGGACAGGCTACCCTATACGTGTGCAGGCAGGTCGCCCTTAGGAAGCACTGAGCGTGCTCAGTTGCGGCTAGTTCTACGGCTGCTTTTGTGTTATTATCGAAATGATGGATCACAGCAGAAGCCGTGTGCAAACATGTGAGAGCCGGACACCTTTCCTCCCCATTACTCCACTGTGGCAGGTTTACTCTGCTTATCAATCACATTCCGTTTATGACGGCATGTCTTTACAAAGCAGCGCTTTACCGTGATTTACGGGTATTTCAGTTCCAGAAATGCAAATGTATGGGAAGTAACATGCTCAGGCCCCTTCAGAGCTGGCGATGCCTGACATACCACACCTATGAAAAAGAACCAGCAGAAACTATGGCAAACGGGACGTCTGATTGGCTGGAGCAGGGATGCTGATGGCCGGGGAGGGGTAAGGGAGATCCCGATGACCTGGCTGGCAGGACGGGGCCAACGGTGAGCGTATGCGGTGACACGGGGATCCAGGTGTCAGCACGGGTGCATTTATGCCACTAATTAACACGCTGAGAGACATCTGGCTCACTGACTGACTGACTGACTGACTGACAACACGCCGGTACACTGGTGCCCCGGAATTACGCCACTGTACAGGCAGTATAAAACGGCACGGGCACGTCTGACCAGGACAACAGGAGACTCTTGACGGCGGTGATTGCTAAGAGCTAATAGCTACACCAGTCCGCTCTCCTTTAACAGTCTTTATAGAGAGCTGCCTGATCACCATTGGTTTAAAAGCCCAGGGGACATGCCCCCTACAGGCTAGGATTGGCTACCCATTTGCACGCACCTAGACCTGGAAGAGATACAATCACATCAGCACCGGCTGGGATGCCCTCTGACCGCTGAGATGTGGCCCTGAGTGATAGATGGAGAAATCTGGGGGGGGGGGGGGGTGGGGGGGGGCGTGGGAGTGATTGCTGCTAGGAGACCCCCAGTCTGCATTTTCCAGGCTGTTTTTAGTCTGCAGTTTGGAGAATGGATCCCCCCCTCGCCCCCATTTTTAATAAATCAGGACAGGATGGAAAGCGGCTCCAGCGAAACCGCCACCATCTGCGTGAGAGAGGGATGAAACCAAATCCATGCCCCCCCCCCCAAAAGCAGCAGCCTGGGGGTTCCCATCCCACACGGCGATGGCTTCTCATCCAGACACTGACAAAATGGCCCACATGTTGCGGGGAGACCTCACTGCTAAGGTGCACGGGGCAGGGGGGGGAATAGAGGGGTCCGATTCCTGTATATACCAGCGAGGGGAGAGACAGGTCCCAAACACCGAATCCCACAATGCACCTTGCCTCACGTGCTGCAGGAATCAGACCCGAGCGCAAAAGGGCAGAAAGTATTCCAGTCTAATTTAGGATTTAGCTTGTTTGGGCTCGGAGATCATAATCCAATTTGGGGCCGACATCAGATCCGTGGAGCTCGTCTCGTGATGCGTTCCTGTTTTACTGCCATTGCGAATGGGAGACCCCCCCCCCCCCCCCCCCCCCCCCCCAGAGATGAGTCGTGCCGTGTACAACCAGGTTAACGACCCCTGATTAGTATCAGATCGATCAAAACAGGCGGTGTCGTTAGGGCTGATTTAGTGAGGGTTTAGCTCCTCTAAAATGTTCTTTAGCCCCCCGGAAAATAAACATACACTAATTCATTTAAAATAGGTTCTCATTCGTCTGGATTAAAATCAGACCCCCTAGTAAACGCCTTGAGAATAGTGCACATACTGCTAGGTACAATCATTAACGAAATTAATTACCAATTATTACCAAAGCATGCAGAGAACTCTCACGCTGGCTGACGGTCGCATAAATTCCAGATATAGATCTGTCACGTGAGGCTGTATGTTTTGTAACTGGCCTCTGATGACTGAAGATGTCGCTCATCACCATGCTCTCCAACGTTCACACCAGCGCGTGTGTCCTGAGGCCGAGCCGGGCGATCATGTGACCGGCGCGTGGGCGGATAACCCACTTTAACCCGGCGTACGTTCCTCGGCACCCATTCGGCGCTAATGAGCTTTGCTGAAAAACGAAACGCACTCACATGCAGGCTGAAAGCCAGGCCCAACTATCCATCTGCTTATCCAGACCTGGGTTTGGGGGGGAGGAAGGGGGCATCTGGAGCCTGTGTCAGGAAGCACAGGGCATGGGACACCCTGGGCAGGAAGCCACGCAGGGCACAAGAACAGTACACACTCCACTGGTGTTCACCTACCATGTTCAGATCTCAACCCTCGGAAGCGTGAGTTAAACACACAATACACTGTGGCACCACACTAAATCCAACTAGCTTAAAGGAGAAAGAATAAAAAACAACAGTTCAAAATGTATTTAAAGAAGGACAATATTCAGTCAGAACAACACTCCCTGAACTGTGATACACACTGTGCATGCCATGCGCATTAAACTTTTAATTGTTCCTCTGCTAAATAAAGGCAAAGTCGTCTATATTTTAAGGCTTGTCAGCTGGTGTTTTTTTTTTTTTTTTTTTTTTTTTTTTTTAAAGTGAATTGACAGCTGTTCAATCTCAAGCGGTGAATGTTTACTAACCTTGCTGCAGGTGGCCACCGCAGGTTCACGATATAAAGGAGGCCACGATTGGCTCTCTGAAAGAGGGGCTTTCAATAACATTGAACTGAGGCCACCATGTGATCAAAATGTAACGGACGCTGTGATTGGCTCTCCTCAAGAGGAGCTTTCCGTAACATCTGAACTGGGGAACAAATCACTCCCTTCTCTCTCTCTCTCTCTCTCTCTCTAAGCGAGCATGTCAGTGACCCAACTGCCATTTTTACGGAACAACTCTGCCTTCCCTGCATCTGTGTGGACATTTATGAAGCAGGTGGCGGGTATTAAACTGACAGACATGACAGTTTAATAAGTAATAACAGGTATTTCACTCCCATTCATGCGCGAATGGATGGACGATAGAGATTTAGGGGAATCGTCAAAGGACGCCATCTACTCCTGGGAGGCAGGCAAACCATTCTCAGGTGCGCTTTTTATGACATGCGGACATAAATAAAGCATTAATTAAATGTAGCTGACGGGAAAGAGAAGGCGACGGGAACATGAGAGCGGGACGGTTCACGAAGCGCCAAGCTGATCTGAAGCAGCGTTTCTACCCACATAAATTATGCATGAGAGCGATTTGTGTCACTTACACAATGGCCATCGGCGCGGACCTGTGGCCATGGCATTAGTCATCGCTCAGACGCCTCTTACGTAAGGCGGAATCCGGCAGAGTAACCAGCCACGGGGATATTCTGCGTTTGAGATACACTCACCCAGGAGCACAGATACCTAAAGCTATTATCGAGGATGGCATCTTACCAGGAAGTGGTGGGACTGCATCTAGCAGGCCTGTGGAATGAGGCTCAGATCCTGCTCTCGATCTGCAGAGACTTAACTCATCCAGGGGTGACTGTAGGATTTAAGGTGCTGGCGCAAGAGGGGCTATAATTCATACAGGGGGACCGACATTATCATTAGCCAATGATATATTTTGAATATGAATCAGTGAGTGACAGGGAGGGGGGCACTTTGAGGGCCAATCAGCTTTTTCCCACCCCTGAACTAACCACTGGAACCAGCAAAGCCTCAACATGACATTCAGATGAGAGGAGGTCAGATAAAATTTTGATTTTTATATTCTACCATGATATAAGGCATTTCCAGCTGAGTCAGATGAGAAAGATGGCTACCAGTCTCTTAGCTCAGCCCCAGGCCGGCCCCTGGCACCCTCCCGGACGAGCAGAGGTCCTCCCTCTCTTCATAGGGACCACAGAGCGCTTGTTTACAGGATACCACTGGGGCGTCACAAGGCAGGCCCTACACCTGCTCCTCTGACGGTGCCAGGCTCGCGCCGGGGCTGCCGGCCAGGGCACGCGGTCAGCATCGCGATGGGGGGGAGAGGCTCGCACATCCGGGGCCACGGCAGGCGACGGCAAGGCTCCGCCGAGTGCAGCCCCGCGGCACCATGGGAATGTTCCACAGGAAGTAAGGCATGGAGCTCTCGCCGACATTAGGCACCAGTCCTTCCGCTTCGGTGACAGAACAAGAGGTCAGCATCTGTGCCGTGCTGGACTGGAAACACTGAAAAGCCGTCGAAACGGCCAGTATATTTACCCTGTTCCCTGTCGGTTCAGTGGTCTGAATGAATAAACGTTTACTGTATTCATTCCTTCTTAACTGGTTTCGTCAGGAAGTAATTTTTTATTTTTATTTTTTAATTTACGAGCTGGGGGCTGCTCCATATCAGGCATAAAAATTGCAGGAGGGGAGGCTGTATTCAAATACATGGATATGTCATTTTTAGACTGTTCTTGCCACCGTATAATCACGTCGAGTCCGAGGACTGCAAAGAAAGGGCATTAAATAAAAGCAGGAATGCACGGATATCATGGAGGAGTTCAGGCCGATTCCCAGACCGAAACGCTCCGGCGGTGCAGGGGAAAGCAATTAATTCCCTTCTGTATTGTCTGTGGACACAAACTAGGAGAGTTTGTCATGATGAGAAATCGGCAGCATTTATTAAAAACCGTGAAGGTCATCAAAGCTGGATAGTGGATATCTTGTTTCTGAATTAAATTATGTCCTGGAGACCATTCTATGCTTCTCGTAGCACTGAGATAAAGCTTGTACTGTTTATAAATATACACACAGGCACAAACAAAGTATATGCCCAGACTCCGATAAGTGAAACACAAACACACAGTCGTCTAGTTCCAACGGTGGCCAGATATTAAGCAGTGTTAGGAAATCTCTCTCTCTCTCTCTCCCTCTGGCAATACAGGTACTGAAGTTGGAAATACTTTGCAAGGATGTGTCCCGTCCTCCTCAGTGTCATTAGCGAGGTTTCGGAAGGACACAGTCCTCCCACTCACTTGGAAGCGGCCAGCAAATGGCCAATAGGAAGGGTGCCATGGAAGCGAGCCTGTTCTGGCTGACTGATCACAACACGTCCGCGAGGTGCCAGAATCCCACGGCGAACAGTCCATATATTGGCTGGATCGACCGCAGTGCCGCCCAGGACTGCTGTAAATACCCAGGCCGCAGCACTTACTCCATCCCTATGCCGTTGGTTGTATAACACATTGATTAAAGACACGGAATTACAACCCCGAGGCCAGCGATTGTAGTGTTGGGATGGAGCAGGAATCCAAACCCGAATTTGGCAAAAGTAGGTATCCGTTTGAGTGGGTAAAAACTGCAAAGTAGGTTTGGATGCACGTGTCACTAAAGCAACTAAAAATAGGAGCAAAAACACGGGCTGCGGGGCAAATTCCTGCCACCTGTGTGCTGTGTGGAACTCAATGAAAATGACATCAGCTGGGCCACGGGAGAGGGGGCGGCGAGGAGGGGGGTCGTCTGGGTCAGCGGGTTCGGGGGCGAAGCCAGCAATGTGAAACGAGTGGGAGAAAGAACGACATTAAGTGGCTCACATCATATTCCAGTATGCAACATCCCGCGACTGAGGAGAGCATGACATAGTCCCATACGACAGGCCAATTTGAAGACAATGGCAGCAAAGGCCATGCTCTCGATGTGGGCCCAGGCCGGCCCACGGTGCCTCTCGCAAGCCCTCCTTTCTCTGGCTCCGCTCGTGCTGGCCAAGTGCTGGATCCAGGCCCTGTTATGTAAGCGGGCTGAAGACAGTGCACGGGCCCTCTGACGCATGCAGTGCACTGTGGCTGCTGCCGCCTTTTCAGGCCCCTGTCACCGTGCACGCCAAGGAGGCGGGTCCCAGAAAGGCCCGGAAGCCTCCCCCCGCCCTCCGGGAGTCCCACATAGGTCGGGAGGGTAAGTATGAGGTGGGTGTGGGGGGGGCTGGCTTCCACCGGTATCCGCAGCTAAAAGCTCCACTCTGGCATCTTCTACAGCTCCATTTCTAATGGTCCCGGACCCCGTCGGAGGACCGTTCCAGAACGAGAGGATGCAGTTGCCTGGGGAGAGCGGGGGGGGGGGGGGGGGCTGTGGCACTGGGGGAAGGCGCAGATCCTCTCCAGAGCGGATGCTGCAAGAACAGATCTTTCAAGATCAATAGTATCGGAGACCTGTATGGTCACAGGAGCTCAGACAGGGAGGAGCGGTGAGATCTTCGAAGCAGCAGTCAGGACAGCCGCTCAGGACAGCTACTCCCCCATGCTAATCCATTTAGCTACATTTATTACTATACTGCCCTTCATAACGCAGCTGCCCAAACACTAACAAGAGGAGCATTATAAGCAAACACAAGCTGCAGTTTATGCCGGACAGCATCAGATAGGAGTAACCTCGAAAAGACAGCTTGTACCTCCATCACCTCTAAGGATCCCACTGGCTGGCCAACCGAATTATTACAACAGGCATTTAAGACTATTTACCAAGTGCCAGTTCTCATTGATGCATTTGATATCAGCTAGTAACAATTCTGACAAAACCACTGGGCAGTCACTGTTTTTCCAGTGCAAAAAAAAAAAACAAGCTTGTAATCATATTGTGAATGACAGCTAAACTGTGTACAGAGGCGCCCTCAGCAGAGCTGTCCCTACAGGCCCCCACGTGGCGGAAAGATGAGCACGACATTGTTTGGAAACAAGCTCCTGTGCTCCAGGCCTGACCGGCTCAGATAACAAAAATGACAACAATGTTAGCAATGTCCCGACAATCCAGTTTGCGCCGCACAAAGGAAAAATAAAACCTCACAGGAAGGGGAGAGAAGGCTCTGAGTGATGTCAGCGACAGCCAAGTGCCGATGGAAACACCGGTGCCCCCTTCAGACAGGAATGGGCCACGCAGGTCAACCCCCGGAAAAGTGGGTGTTGTGGCGGGCCGATTGTTTACAGGCTCAGCGCACCGCCTGGCTTCACGTAGCGGGCGATGCGCCAGCTGAGGGGTGGCAGCACACAGCATCAACGCTGCTATCAGAGTGCGCCGGCATGGTGACGGGAAACGGTAGGGGATTCTCTGGCTCTGTGGGGCTCCCGCAGCCACGGGGCCAATTACACGAGCAGCATCCCAACCTGCCTGAGGTCACACGCTACAAATTGGTCTCTTTTGGAAAAGAAACCGATAAAAAAAAATATATAGATATATAAAGCGAGCGCCAGGTTGAACTGCAAGTGACTGCAGCAGCAAAGCCTTCAGCTGCAGGCCAGGGCTTGGTAGGTCCATTAAAAATGCAATCATTGTCTTAGACTGAGACTACAGTGACGCTGTAATAGTCATAACAGTGAGAACTGCATGCATGCATATTAAACAGCTGGCAGCTGAGGCAGATTGAAGGACTGAGGATAATTCAGGGATACCTTAATAGGGAAGAAGGCCACGGTCAGGCTAACGGGCTGCATTCTGTCTGGGGTCGGACTGAGCTCTTCTTCTGCAAAAGGCCACCTCATTGGGGGGGGGGGGGGGGGGTTATATACCCTCAAATGAGGTGCGAGCGAGGTGGAGGAGAAGGAAAAAGATAAAAGGTGGAGGAGGAAGAGGATGAGGAGAGGCTTGCTTTAACTCTGCAGCGATTCCCACATGTTTGCCGGGGAAGTGTAAAGCCAGTTTTCCCTGGAAGTGAGCTGGGCAGGGGGGTGGGTAGCACTGATGACCATGTGACTATGACTCGGGGTTCCATCACCGGTGTGGGGGGGGCTGAACCCCACGTTGGATACAGCTCCAGCATCAGCATCTTGCCCACAATCCCACTTAAATTTCTGCAGCAAAATTCATTCCAAAATAAAGTACCAACAAAATACCGCTTTTACAGGGTCCTACCCAATGAGGCCACAACTCTGATGACGTGTGCAATGCATTTTATATTTTATCAACATGGAAGACGCACCTTAGGTATTATTACTGTAGGGAACGAGGGGATCCACTGAATAGCGAGCAAACACAGAGCTGCTGGAGTTATGAAGTTTCCCAGCATGCACCAGGGAAATTGAGTTTGCCCATTTTCTGTACTTATGGTTTGAGTGACTGAAAGTGTGTGTGTGTGTGTGTGTGTGTGTGAGTGAGAGAGAGGGAGAGAAAATCGCTGACGAAGACCAGCATCTATCAACAGATCTCCATAACCCACACATCTGCGATTCCGCCCCCCCCTGCCCCCCAGTACAGGCGCTGCGAATCCTCATGCTGAATTGCCAAGTGCTGAGTGAACCACAAAGCCCACCCCACACCCACAGCGATTAAGCAGCTCTCGCAGTGCGCTCTAATTAAGCACCGTGGATGGGATCCACTGCAGGCGTGCTCTTTTAACGCACAGTTATTATTTTATTCAAACACTGCATTTTAAACCTGTGGCTCAGTTTTCGTTGAAATCTTTTTGTGCTGTCAAAGCTCCCTGGTCAGGTGGTCGCACTGGGGCCCTATTACCAGCAGAGGGCGACGGTGGTGATCGCCGCTGCCCACCACTGAGTGCAGCCACGTGTCACCCCACTGAGCACAGCGCCAAGTCATCTCCATTGAAACCACAAGGAGGTCATGTGACCAGGGAGCACAGAACAAATGTGCACTGATTATTAGTCCTGCAGAGATTTACGTTTCCCATGCTCTGCATTTGAATATTTGGCAATGGGAAGTTAATGGCACATGTGATGTCAGACCTCTAGACTTCTAGTTCCAATCCCAACTCCACTATACGCTATACGTGAGTCTGCATGTGAAAGACTGTCTGTGGGTGTGTGTGTGACAGAGAAAGTGTGTGCGCGTGTGTGTGTGAGAAAGAGTGTCAGTGTGTGTGTGTGTGAGAAAGCGCGCATGTGTTTCTCCCTGCATCTCTAAATTGTCCATAGTGTTTGCACCCTGTGATGGGACTAGCATCCTGTGCAGGGTGTACCCTACCCCAACCTGGTGCCCTTATGTTGCCTGGGATAGGCTCCAGACATCCCCCCCCCCAAACAAATTCAACCAGTACAAGAAACTGGAAGATAAATGCAGGATATATTCATATTATATACGAAGGTCTCTTACATTCACAAAAGCCCTCATTATGAATTTCATAAATGTTCTAATCAATAATGCAACATTCAGATTAAATTACAACACGGCATCAAGAACCAGGAAGTGGATTCCCATGACACTAAACGAGACTAACAGGCAGAGTGATCCCTGAATGCATGCGGATTTCAAGCCTCCATCCTCCTATTGCTGCATCCCAATCTGCTGCCGTTCACCACACTTATCATGAGTGGGACATACTGCCACTGGGCTTCCCCCCTCTTTATGGGGCCGGCCGCTCCAAACCTTCTTTGAATTGCTTCAGTGCTCTGAAGAGCCCCAGGGAGAAACCCGCTCTTAATCAACGCCAAGGCGGCGCCTTCCCTGGGGGAGTGTGGGTGACTCATCTCCATGCCGAGAAGAGAGAGAGTGCACTGCCACCCCCCCAGAGGGCCGGCAATCGGCGGCATGCGGCCCAGACCCATCCCCCCCCCCCCGATCCTGGCGCCCCCTGCGTTTCCCCCAGATGCCTGCCCGTCAGTGGCACACGCCGGGGACCCCACTGAGTCTCCACCCCCCCGGTGTTTCCCCCAGATGCCCACCCG
>JAODJU010000014.1:8371690-8383929 GCA_026776725.1 Gnathonemus echidnorhynchus
ATAATCTTGAAGCGCTTGTGCAGCAGAAAAAAAAAAATCAATACAAACGTGATGAAATAATTTCTCACAGCGAGGGCGCATTGAACGGAGACCGACTCGCTGCCACGGAAGCTTGCGACCCGGAGCTGAAGCTGACCAATGGCGGGAGGCTTTGCCGATCACGATGCCCGCCATATGCTGCCAGTTACTGGCGAGTTTCCCGTCATCTCCAGCAACAGATTAAGTGATGTAACCCAGCAACTCTTCCCCAGACAAGACAGAAAGGGGCATCTGTTTTGGTCCTGAAATGGGGGCCAGAGTCGTCTCAGCTACTGCCAATCAGTAACTCCGCCTGAAAGACACACACAAAGTTTCCCCTGCCGGACGCCAAGTCACAGCATAAACAAAACTGACGTAATCTGCTACCCTCTTTTATGGACAGAAGGTTATAAATATTAATTTTTGGAGCGCTTGTTTGAACCTGAATGAATCAATTGGAACTTACACAGGGATTTTGAATTATTTATATATGTCTTCAAAATGGCATAATTTGGTTGCTTTTAATGTCTTGAAGGATATCATTTGAAAATGGTTAAAATGATGCAATATCAAATGAAAATAGCCAAATGTGAATTTCAGTCACTTGATTTTAACAAGCATTAAAAAATCATGTGAAAGTAATATGTTATTTCTGATTGCTATGAAAAAATCTATGAAACACATACTGTTTATGGGCCAAATACTATTCATATTCATAAATATTACCTATGAAAATGTTAACAAAATAAATACAACATATATTGCATATACACAGAATAGTATACATATGCAAAAAAGCTAAACATACAAGATTGTTATAGATCTTGTCCCTGCGGTTTGTGATTGCATAAGCAGTCCTTTTTCAACCTTCAAAACTGTAACTTGGAATGAAGTTAAGCATTGGTTACATGGGCATGCTGGATCTCCAGACCATCAGTTGGACACGACGGGCAAAGCACCAGATCACCAGATCCCGGTTAGCCATTTGCCAAAAGCCGACCATCGGGGCTCAGTCGGCAACATGGCTATGGCTAGCATTTTAGGGCTTTCAAAGGAAAAATTCAGAACCAATTCAAGTACCTGGAGGTGGCTGGCGCCCCCTAGAGGTGGGGGTGTGCTGAAAAAAATGGAGATGGGGTGAGATCATTAGGCATGATATGAGTGGAAATGGTGAAGCCTATTTGTTATTAGCCAAAGACCTTGGTGCCGTTCTCCAGGAAGGATGATATCATATCCACAGCCCCTCAGCTGTGCCGGGACGTGGGGGTGGGGGGTCTTGAGGGAAAGCGGCGCTGGTAAGCATGACTCTGTTTACATTCGGCACACTGTGAGGTGCCCGAGAGCGCCCTACATAGGCATCACTGCCAGGTGATGATTCTCATTCTGCGGTCGGTTTGTCCCAAAGCTGTCGGGGGGGGGGGGGGCAATGGGTTAGGCCAAGAATCTGTTGTTAAGGATCCTGAAACTCAAATTTGCAAATTTCCCAAATATGACTAGGCAAGAGAGGGAGTATGGATGGAGGGGCAGGGTAGGCTTCTATGCTGATGGACACCCCCCCACCTTTTAAAAACAGGCACATCCCCTCTTCCCAGCCCTCCCCCAAACCCTTTTCAAGGGCTCCAGCTGGAACAGGTATGACCTCAATTTTTTGTTTTCCTGGGACCCTGAAGGTGCCTTTGTCTGTGAGGGGAAAATGCCTTTTTCATTCAGCGGGGACACAAAAACTGCTAAGATATGGGTTCAGAAATCGAAAGAAATTTAATGCACAGCCTGGCCAACCAGCAAATTATGGCCGTTTTAACTATTTGGTGATTGTCCTGGCTCCGTCCTGAGCTTGCTGTGAGCTCCGGGCTCAGACAACAATACGCAAAAACAGACAAACGCCTAAACTTGTAAACCTTGTTGAGCCATTTTGTTACCGCATTAATCACTCACTTAAAGACCCAATCAAATCAAAATTCAGATTCCCCTGAATTTGCACAACCAAGACAAGCGATATTGCCATTGTAATTTATTGAATGGCAGTAAATATACACGCCTCTCATACTGATCAGGTTGCTCCAGCTGGAGATTTTGAGGACCTTTCCTGACACAAACAGTGGCTGTTGTGTTAATAGACTAACGACAGTTTGGGTTGTTGTACAGTTAATTAGGGGCTGAGACACCGAACAATCATGAATATTCATGACTCTGCCCGGATGATCCTAGTAGTCTTTTCTCAGGAAAAACTTAGAATTTAAAAACTTTTTTTTCCAGTTTATTTTTCCTAACATTGATTTGAATAGGCAACACATAGCAGACTTGTTGTGACCTAGATATAATTTAGAAAAGCACTGCAACTGACTGTCACTTTTCCTGTGGTTAAACAACGTTCCCAGTCAAATTAATTGTCAGCTTCTTATAGCGCCAACCTCTGATGATTTCCAGCAGGCCTAAGAATGCCTCTATAAAAGCAATGTAAACACTGGCTCTGCTCATGACACAAGGACCCTCTCACTCGCCTTTGCTTGGCAGGCCTATACCATAACAGCATCAAAATAGGGGGGTTGCCAAGAGAGCTGGGGAGATATATAGCCAACAGCCACTTCAGTAAAAGGACTGTGAGCAATGGTTTTCCAGAACCAATCTTTAAAAGGCAATAACAAGAGTGATGTGTCTCCAGGGGCAGATTTACATATCGGCCCCGAAATGTTATCACTCAGGGCGACCCCCGGACTATCGCTGTGACGTTTAGCATTGCTACCCTTCTTAGCATCAGCATTAGTGCTGCTCTGTTAGCACTGCTAGCCTTTTTAGCATCACTGCTCCGTTAGCACCGCTAGCCTTTTTAGCGTCATTGTTAGCACTGCTTCCGTTAGCATCTCCATGTTAGCCCCTGATGTTCAATATCAGTGAAGGCCTTCGATGGGGGAAGAAAAAACAACGGCCATGGCTGAATTTAAAGTGCCGTTGCACTTGATGTATTGCAAGCCTACTATTTAATGTTCTCTGAGGGCTACAGCTAGCCAGTATTTTACTTGGAGAAAAGAAGCTGGAACTTCTAACCCCGGATCACCTTACAACTGTGGCCGACCAGATGTATGCGAGATCTTGGAATATATGTCCAGGTATTAATTTAATTTGCATTGCATATTCTAGAGCTCGAAACTGGACAAGTTTAGCAGGCTCTACAATTCTGCCTTATTTCTGCAGTACCTGTATTCAAATCAGCATGCCTGGAAGCGTCAAAATATTAGCATGCAGTACATAAACACATTGACCAATGAAAAAATAAATGTTATGACAGATCCCAATCTGTACTCATGCAGAGGCGTCTCGGCCGGTCTGACAAATTCTCACTTCTCACAAAGCCCCATGCTCTTTTTTTTTTATTACATTATGCAAAAGAATTTTAACCGTGCATTTTATCAGGGTTGCTTGGTCTGTTTTTCGTCCTGTAACCCTTCGCTGCCCGTGCCGCTGCTGGCAAACTCGCCACAGTCTGACGCAGGCTGGACACAGGGAACCGTTAATAAAACATCAAACAACTTTAGTACAAAATGTTACCACGTCGATCGGCCATTCAGGGGCAGCTGCTTCTAGAGCAAGGGCTGACCGTATCCAAGCTGATGCCACAATATTGACTTCATGAGATTTAATAGATTATTGTAACGTTGACATAAACCGCAAAAGCAGCAATTTCTTAATTGGAGACAGCTGCTTGCTTGCTTTTCATAATTTATTTGCATAGCAGATGCTGGTACGTAGGGCAGGCAAATGTGTTTTCAGCACACTTAGTCCATGTCTGTGCTGCTCGACACCCTGTTTTTTAAACCCACAACCTACCTGGGAGATGAACCCACAATCCCCAAATCTATAGCACGTACCGCAGTTTGATGCTCGCAATAAGTATGGCCGCGTGAGGCAGAAACAGAGATAAATCAGACAGATAAATCGGACGGAGGCCCGTAGCTGATGTAAAACACAGCTGTCAGTCTGGCTTTGAACATCCCCAGATGTTCACCACACTCCTGAGAGCTCGCTGTTGGCTTCTAGTTGTGGCCAGAGTGAAGTTCAATGACCAGGACATGAAAAACATTTGGACCACACTATCTGTAAGACAATTACCCAGCCCAACCACTAGTGGTCACACATTTAATAGCCAGTATCACCCACTGGAGGAGCAAGGGTTAGGCAACCATCCAGGCTTTGAACCAACTGCCTCTTCCAAATATAACTGAAGACTCACTTCTCCGTACTGCACCTGAACGCTCAAAATCAAAAAGCATAATTACCCCATTGTCAATCTACTATTCATTCAATATGAATGCTTTAATTTTGCTGATGTGAGTCTTTAACATGAATGGTGTGTGTTAAAGTGTCCTGCAATGGGTTGGCACCCCATCCTGGGTTGTTCCCTGCCTTGCGCCCGTAGGCTCCGGACCCCCCGTGACCCTGAATAGGACAAGAAATTTCAGAAAATGGGTGGATGGATTGAGTTATTAACACTCTGAATGTATAGTAATCTTTTTGCCATCTCCATCACCCTGGATGAGAACATCTACTGAAAAAAAAACTTAAATATACAGAAATGAGAATCATCTTTGACAGTAATCTGACTATAAATAAAAGTGGCCAAACTATAAGGAACTCAATATGTATATTTAAGAGCTCTGACTTCATGGGTGTCCCATTTTGATAAAGGGACTTCATTCAAGTTTCCATGACAACAGCATGACAAGTCACATGACAAGAAAAGAAATTCTCTTGCCTTGCAGAACTCAACGATCCAACAGCTTTAGATTGAACTCCACCTCCCATGAGAACCTGCCTGGATTCCTGGCTAGCATCCTTAGCCTAAACCGTCTTTGGAAAGTTTGATATGGTTCTTATGAGCGAGCAACATCAGCATGATGTAGAGCAGGGGTGGCCAATCTTATCCGCAAACGGCCGGTGTGTATGTTAAAACAGACAAACGCCTAGTAGTTTTTGGGATAACCTGTAGGTCAGCTGTTCAAACCCAGGTGTGAGGACTCTTCATCCAATCAGTCCTCTAATTAGTAATCTAATTAGGGAGTTGCAGCGAAAACCCGCATACACAGCGGCCCTTTGCGGATAAGATTGGCCACCCTTGATGTAGAGCTTCAAAATATGGGGCAGCACTAGCTGATAACAGGGTGATAAACGTCACAATGACTCGACAATTAATGGGGCAAAAAAGGCATTTTTAAGTTTCATTTATTTCTACAAGCTGCCCATAATTAGGAACCTCCAGGCATGCGGAAATCCCTTGGTTGCAATACTTTCGGGAATCTAAAGAGGAATGCAATAAGAGAATAGTTATTAATGTGCCATAGAAAAAACAACCCAAAAGCATTTTAAATGCAAGATTCTAGCATACAATAAACAGATTGCTTTGAAATGGAGAAATGTAAGAATGCATGGAACATATACAGATGCTCTCCGGCTTACGATGGTCTGTGTTACGATATTTCGACTTTACGAAGGGTAAATGTTTTTCACTTTCAGTACATTATTCAATAAATTACATAAGATATTCAACACTTTATTGTAAAATTGTGTAAATGATTTTACCTAACGCTAATGTTAGTGTTCTAAGCATATTTAAGGTAAGCTAGACTAGGCTAGGTTAGGTTTACTGTATTAAAATGCATTTTTCCTTACGATATTGTCGCCTTCTGATGGGGTTATCGGAACATAAGCCCATCATAACCTGGGGAGTATCTGTACCTCTGTAGGGGCATAACCCATGATGCTGAAAGTCTCGTATCGTTCAATGTGATTGGCTGTTGAACCGAAGAGGTGTGGCCCCTTTCAAGTAGGAAGTTGACCACAGAGCCAGGAGGAAGAGCAGAGTCCCATTACAATCAGATGTAGACGTTTTTTTTTTTATATAACTAAAAATAAAAAAATAGGCTCAACATTCCCACATATGGGCCAAATACAAAACACTATTTAAATCAAACTTCACCACAACAAATGTTTCCTTATCTTTTCCTCCTCTAGAATAAGCACCTAGCTGGCCCTACTTGTACTGAGCAGTATAACAAGCTTAATCAGGGCTAGCTAAATTTCATTAATGCAGGCGAATGTTGGCACAAGGCTTGAGATCAATCGCCATGGCAACAAAAAACAATCACCATCCAGCCTTGCTCCATTGTCAGCCCTCCTGTGGCACTGCCCAAAGAAACACTATTTGTAGAGTTAAAGGCTCTTTTGCAGACCATTAACGATTTGTGTAAATATTTGTACACATTGCTGTCCATTTCCTTTCCAGGATTTTGAATGTTTTTTTGGCTTGAAAGTTTGCAGTCTTGTTAGCCCCACTGTGAATATATGATGCCAGAACTTGGTTCACATCTTCACCGAAATAAACCGAACTGGCCATGTTTCATACATCCGTACAAGGGCGTTACCACCGAGATTTTGCTGCCTCGTGCCTTGCTGTGGCAGGATCCAGCCCTGAGGCCACTGCCTCTGGTGTTCAAAAAACCCAGAAGCGTAAACATTGGCCACTGTAATGTAACACTGAGTTTCTGTTATGTTCTTTTCTTTTTGGCACAATCCTGTCTTAGAGTAGTGTTTCCCAAACCAGTCCTCGAGGAGCCACAGACATTCCATGTTTTTGCTCCCTCCCAGCTCCTTACCCGGGAGCTCGGAGGGAGCAAAAACATGGACTGTCTGTGTGTCCCTGAGGACCAGATTGGGAGACACTGCCTTAGAGAAATCAGGCTTCTCTTACCTCCCCAATGTGACCCCATCCAGCACGCAAGTGGATCTGCAAGCTGCCAAGCTCCAGCGTGACTAAGGGTCAGAGCCTGACTTTGCTACATCTGCAGATCTAACGCCGGTCTGCTTATCAAGCACACTTTACATTATAAAGGGCCCAGTAAAGAAATAGGATGAAATGGTTCGTGTTTAATACACCACCTTATTCTGTCCCAGTGGTCTTATTGAAGCCTTCTATAAAAAAAAAAAAACATAACTGAAAATAAAATTCAAGGACTGAAAAAAGGATGCATTGTTTGTCTTCAAAGGTAAACATGCAGGTAGACCGGTGGTGATTCCAGAAATTCAAAAAGATTTGAGAAGCAGACTGCTGTCATTGTTTCTCATCTCCTCAGAGCACTGATGTGTAAGTGGCTGAGCTATGTGTGTGTGTGTGCGTGTGTGTGTGTGTGTGTATGAGAGAGAGAGTGATAGAGAAAGAGAGAGAGAGAGAGAGAGAGAGAAAGCATGAGCCCACACCGGTGCTGAGGCGGTTGCTGTACCGTCTGTTGTAGTTGCTAAGTAGGTCAGTTACCCCTAGGTGGACATGGGAGCACACTGGGCTGCTACTCTAGATTGCGATGATCTAGAGTGCAGCTCTGTCCCCCTCCTGATAGAAATGGATGTGTGTGGGGGGGCAGCATGCCCTGAATTAAACCCCACCACAAGGCAGTGACAAGGAGAGACATGAAAAGACATTTAGATGTTTGCCCGTGTGCGTGCAGGCATGAGCATGCCCGGTCTGCGTGAATCTGAGCGGCGGCGCAGAATGATGACACAGAAAACGGGAGACACAAACACAGCACAAATGATTGGGGTCTTTCTGCTGATTCCCTTCCTGGGCACTGAGCCGCTCAGCCTCTTCCTAGTTGGCAAGATGCGATCCCTGCATCTGCAAGCTCCCACTTCCTCATGACTGGGCACAATGGGTCTTTGATTTGGCGCTGGCACGCCGGTGCGCCGTGTTTGTTTTGGGCGGGGAGGACGCCGCTGTTGACAAAACGGCAAGCCTAACGTGGCCAGCGGGTAGCCGCGTCCCTTCATGACGGACACGCACCACCCCCCCTGCTGCGGCAGCCTAGCCGTGCCGTAGGCGCACGCTATCTTATCGCTATCTGATCTGCTTTGCAGCTACCAGCTGTCTATCCACATGCTGAAACTGCACTTCCCATATACACATGAATATACGGTCTTAGGCAGACAAAGATGTTTAAATGATCTTTGCCTCGGTGTAAAACTATATTACACTCTCAGAAAGTGTCAGTATCCCAGTATTTGCATCAACCCTCCAACGCACCCGTGTATTTTGTGACTTGAACACTATTGCACCTTGTTTGGCCAATCAATGACTTCTGACTTAATGACATTTAACTCCCTGAGTTAATGAATTAATTGAGCTGGTGGTGAAATTTAACAAATACACAGAAGTGGTGTTCTAGTAGCCATTCAGTTCACCCTAATTCCTTTTACCTTTTATTGTACTGTTAATTTTCATATGTTCTAGTGTATTTTTTTTTCCTTTGAGCAAATATACACTTACTACCAAGATAAATATACACTTACTACCAAGATATAGCTTTAAATATTTTCTTTGGGTGCCAAAGACGTTTGTACAGTAATACACAGTAATGTTTATTTACTGATTTGCAATTTTGTGTTGTGCAAGCCATTCAGGATAAAACCACAGATGGATAGTAGAGGCTTCTTACATTATTTGGCAAAAGCTTTTATCCAAAGTGTGGTACATTTTTTTTTAATCATTTGGCTGAATGTTGGGTCATAAAGTCTCTGGAGTAATTGGAGACGAAGAGTCCTGCTCAGGGCCCAACAGGATCACTTTACTGATTATGGGATTTGAACCAGTGACCGTCCAATCACAACTATAGCAGCCTAACCCACCAAGCCACGTGCCAGCCACTTTACCGTGACTCGCTTTTGCTTCTTCATATGTGCAATGTTGTTTGCAAATCACATTTCCGGTTGTATTTTTCCTCTTTGGGTGATCTGGATCTTCCAGTGCATCGGACCCCAGCTGGTACCATGGCTTGGTGACGAACCCTGGGACAGAATAAAAGTGGATCCACAAGACACATCTTTCATTATTAAGCTCACACCAGTGTGTAAACACACCTCAGAGCTCATAGAGATTTAACATTTAACTACACCTACGTAGCAGTTAATGTCATACTGATGCCAGAAAAGTTCAAGAAACATATACATATTCAGAAATCTCTGATTACTTGCTGCAGATTTGCAGTATTTACTTTGGCTTGTCACAAGCGTCACGAAAGTTAACATTTGGAAGAAGAAGAAAATAAGTGGGAAAAAAGCTGCATACAGACTTAATTAGTGACGAGTGAAATAGTGGCATTCGGGGTGGTTTTAATTAACGAGTCAAATAGCAAAGGAAAGTCTCGGCTGTCCTTCGTCAGGGATGTGAGGACCCCTGAAAAGCGCTCGTGCGGAGACAGTACGGCGAGCACAATTAGCACCCAGAGTTTTCTCGTCCGACTACGTGGGAACATAGGCCAGTGCTGCTCGGTGACAGTGACTCAGATGCTGTTGGCTGCTTCTGAGACACACTTCCTGTGTTTCAGATACAGGGACTCCACACAGTCCTTATTTGACTAGCCTTTATGCGTGACTAGGCGTCAAATGCTCTCCTAGTCTATTCTGCTTTTATCAGCTGTCTGCTCACTTTGCATGGAAAATGAACAGAGTAGACAGCACGGAATTAGATGGAAACGGGGGTGGGGGGGCACATTCTGTTACCCTTCTGTACTGAAATTCAAATAAGACTCTAAAAAAGGGTGCATATAGCATACAGTACGTATTAGTATGCATTTCCTGAGCCCTTCATAAGCTACGGGATTCATCTTTCGCAGTGATGTGTAAACATGTTTAAACACAGTATTATGTCTGTGAGGATCCCCACACATGCACTCGTATCAGTAACACAACATGAAACTTTCATTCAACGCTTGTTCATATTAATTGCAAAGGGTGCTATCAAAGTCATAGGTCCTCATTATTGAAAGTGTTACCTAGGTACTGGGCTTGTTACAGTGGAAGTTTCCTCATTGGCTGAGAGTCAGGGCCTCTGTGAGCTTTGCAGCAGGTCAGAGGCAGACAGCGTTTTTGCCGAAGTCTGTATCTCCAGGACAACGAAAGCATGGAACAGCCATGCTCTTTTCTCCTACTTTTTTTTAATAATTTGAGGTTGGTTACCCCCCTCCCGTTTCATTTAATTCTGTGGCCAATCAAGCCAATAAGAGATTCTACAAGAGATTGTAAGAAGCTAGTCCCACCATTTTAGAAGCTTCTAGAAACCCCAGTGCCTATTTTGCAGGAGAATTGTGCTCAAGACCTACAATGTTAGTGCTGGAAAGTGATGACACGAAATTATTAAATGTCTTTGCAATTAGGAAGCCAGTGTTCCTCAGGAAAAAAAGATACTTAATGAATATGTTTCAGAGAGAGAAATGGATTATGTAAACAAAGCAGGGGCTTTGGAGGGAAAGTTTTTCAACGCTGAAGTGCAGAAAATCGAATCAGCGAGAGACTCCCTTTGCCAGGCAGGTGTGATCGTGCTCTGGCCAATGGCGGCGCGCGTGTGATGTGCTGCTGGAGGCCTGTGGAAAGTAGCTTCCCTCTGATTGGTCATCTGCCTCCCATATGCTCATCACTGCACCTGTTATTCCCCAGTACATACTGCGCACCTCTGGTGAATGTTCCGGGTCTCCAAGCGCTTGCTGGGTCAGCACACCCGGAACGACCCATGTCCCGTTTGAATTTAAAGTGTGTATTTAAAAGCGTGGATTGATGACAGGCTTCACACCATTGTGACTATTTTCAGAGCAGGGTATAGTATGAATATATCAGAATAGTGCTGATTTTACTTTATTTCAGTGTGTGTTTGTACTGCTCTTTAAATAGGTGCAGCTTGCCAGGGTAAGGAAAGCAGAGCCACTCCATTAAGCCTAATTTATTCTGTCTTTTAATATCTGTCCAGTGGTCTTGCTTAACTGCTTTCTGCATACAAATATTTAATTAAGGGCCTGATACATTATTTATATAATAGCCATGATGCAGAGTTTTTTTTATTGAACTCGAGATTAAGTATTTACTCTAAGGTCCTTTTGGTGTAAGACTGTGAAGGACTGACTGTATTATTTCGCTGCTCATTCTCCTAATGACCAGCCCTCGGGAGTCGTTCTGTTAGTTAACAGTAACCATACTTACAGGAGCCAAAGGCTGGCCCACATCAATTAACTACAATCACATTTAATTGGGCAGGTTGCTACTTATTGCCGTGCATTAATTCGCTGTAAGTCATGTGCCTTAGCTTTAAATGACTTAAGGTGCCTCTTTAATAGAGATCAGTTCAAAATTCCAGCCGGTGGCTTCCATCCAGTGGAAAGCTGAGTGGAAAGGTCTAGCTGGCTCACTGTGCAGGCACTCGGGTCAGGATGCCAACTCTGCACCCTCATATCAGTCTGTTTTCATTATGAAGACTCATATCACTAGAGCCAAAGCTTATGGTGCAGGTTTTTATTTTGCTTCCTCCGAGCTCCCTACTAGACAGTCCACATTTTTGCTCCCTCCCAGCGAAAACATGGACCGTCTGTGACGCCCCAAGGACCGGATTGGGAAACACTGAATTAGATAGTCATTACAAATGACAAACTCCTGATGTCACGCAGAAATCGGCATTAATTATTTATGAGGCTCATGTAACGGCCGTGCCACCACCAATAAAATTTTAAAAACTGTATAATAAATGATAATACAATAATGAAGATTTGTATACTGGGGGGGGGGGAGTCATTAGTATACAGTATGGGGTTCTGCCACAATCACCCAGTTACTGGGCTTCTTTTTTTAACCATTTTTGTTACCTTGGAGATCACAAATCCAGGGGAAGAAAGCAGATGCCAGATGCAGCACAAGAACGTCATCTTCCAGGCATCAGAATCGGCTCATCATGTCTGACGCCGATAGTGCCGTGTGGTTGGAGATTTCACTGTGATGGATTAGACTGACATCACCAACAGAGCCTCCCGGATAAATCGCTGCTTAATTGTACCAGACTGGACATGTGCTGGTTATGAATGGGGCCCACAGCGCAACCTGGGGCACACAGAGTAAATTGCTTCATATTTACCATGCTGATCGCTGTTTCGGGCAAATTAAATACTCTTTGGCGGGTGTGGTGAGAGATTAAGGTACAGGGGGCTTCATATACCCCGGAATTCAAATAGCGGCCAGCCAGCAACGCCACAAGAGGGAAGTAGAGCTCGACATCATATAGTACATCATCGCTGGGGTCCCCTTGGTAAAATTTGCCTGATCATCTGTGACATTGGGGGGGGTGTGGGTTGGAGGGCGTAGTGAGCAGAGACTTTTCATGGGGCAAGTGTTTGACAGGGAAGTAGGTCCCAAACCCCCCCCCT
>JAODJU010000014.1:8390171-8427955 GCA_026776725.1 Gnathonemus echidnorhynchus
CCCCCAGCCCCACCCCCAGAGTTCCAAATCTAACTGGAAAGTTAATTAGACTAAAGTTGAATGATAAAATCATTTAAAGTACTAATGGCTGTTAAACTGTGAAAAGGAGGAGATAATTAGTCAGTGCCAGCCACAAACTGGAGGCTAGCGATGACGGAAATGGGGGGTGGGATTACCGGTAGATCACCCCCCCTGGATTCCACAGGTGACTAATTAAAAAGTTGGTTAAACAGATTGTTTTTCTGTGAAGAAGTTTAGAATTGTCTCTTGAAGTGCACAGAACAAATAAAGGAAAGAATGTATTATTTTTTAATGTACTTCCTTAAATCCTGTCTGAACTACAACATAGACTAGTGGCCAAAATTGTGGAAACTCCTAGCATTTTTGGCATTACGATTAAAAATTGCTACAGGAATATTGGCGGTAATGTTTATAAACTTTTAAAGAATGTTACAAATGTCATACACTGGATGATTAAATAAGTAACTGGAACAACAATTGAATAAAGTTCTGCAATCTCTACAAATTGAATGTATATCCCCAATTTTGGCCACTAGTATATTTCAGCATCTCGCATTTGGTAAGTTTGAGGATAAAGCAGCAATGATCCACTGATGTCTGCACGAGCTTCTCTGTTTACATGATGGACATAAAAATGGAGTTTCATTATTTTATTGATAAGATGAAAAATAATTCAAACATTAAATTGTATGATTTTTGATATATGTAAGTGAAATTAACTTAATTACTGGATGAATTCAAATTTTTTTAGGCCGTATAATAGTCAAATTAAATTTTTTTAGGTCATGTAATAATCAAATTAAAATTTTTTTTAGGCTGTGTAATTGTCTTTGGATAGTACAAAGCATAAAGGAGTGCTGAACTTGAGTTAGAAAAGAAAAAATTCGGTCAGCATTGTGCCTTCATCATACCGAAACAATCCTTATTCAATTAAGATTTGTCCATTTTAGCAGAAAGATATCGCTCACACCCTGAACAAAAAGGGTGTAAAATATATTGTCGCAGCAGGTGAACGATAATTGACATGGTAAATTATTTAAGCGTTTGTATATTGTGATCAGATTTTCTGCCCCCAAGAGATATAATTATAGAGCCACAGGGGTCCAGGGTAAACCCCAAGCAGGGCAGGTACCAGCCTGGGAGGACCTCATTATCTCTGCCCAGGGCCCGATGGACTATTACTGCAGTCATAAAGCTAAATGGTAACTTAGCGTGATACACGTGAATCAGAAATTACCCATTGCATGGAATGGAGCACATATCAAAGATACCTTTATTCATAGCCTATTTTGACAGTTTTGACAAGGAGAATGCTCTGATTCTCAGCCTATAGGATTAAGGGATTTGTATTAAAAAATAAACACAGGAAGTCACATTACAACACTGAAAAATGCCCTAAATTAATTCAGTGCAGGTTATACCTAGAGTGAGATGGGCAGAAATGAACTAAATCTACTGGATTGGAACAAAGGCTAAGTTCACAAAAGCCCCTTTTAGCATCAAGATGAGTGACTGTAGGATCACAGACTTTTAAAACATTGCTTGAAGACTGCAGCTTAGACAGATCTAGTGAAGAGAAAAATATCATGTTGAAGAAATATAAAAAAACAGAGCAGTCTTGCACTTAAAAACACTTAAAAAGCTTCCTTTAAAACTACACAAACTTATGGGAAGTTCATTCAATTGGCAATCGAACTCGAAAGCAGCACTGCCGAGGGGCGTACTTGCTATCGATTTAGGCGTGCGCGATCACTGGGTAAATTTATGCTTTGGCTAAGCAGTCCGTTCTGTTTTTTAAATTCGATTGTGGAATGATCATTATAGGGTTTCAGGGGATCCTTAGCCGGAGACGCAGCAGTAAACTTCCTGCCAAATTTATCGTAAAATCGCCTGTCAGGAAAGAATGATTCATGAGGCTCCCAAGTAAGCTATACAGGCCATATCTAATGATGTGCATAAATTATAAAACATACCTGAAATCACAATAACTTTATAATTAGTTCACTACCTGTTGGCAGGAAATGCTATTTGTGAGTAGTTAGCTATGAAACTAGAATTTATTGTTGCTGTTGGAAGGTGTCTAGGAACTCTACAGGAATGGCTCAATCAGGGTGGCACTTTTAAGCCATGCTGTTTTGCATGTACAGAAAATCATTATTCACTAAGAGCAATATCTTCCTTGATCTCTTTGCTTACACGCTTTTCCGGCTTTTATGCAAACCTACATGAAACCTGCGTATCGCGTGCAAATATCTGCACATTTCTATACATAGGTCACAGTTACCATTAATCATGAAGTATGCAAATCGCAATGCTTCCCGTACCCTGCCCATGCGCACACAAAGCTTTAGTTATATTTGTCTTTGTACTTTATTACGTTGTTGATCTTGTGAATTACCCAACTCTGCGTGTGTATTTCAGGGCCCGTCAATTCTATAGGTGACTGCTTGGGGGGTGATGTTGCTAGCCGATTTCACTTTATCTGAGATGGAGGGGTGCAGTGCTGTTGTGATGTGGGGGGAGGAAATGTTAAATTTGCAACAAAACAGTCAATAGGACTGTCAAACGAATAATTTTATTGCAATTAATCACACACATTAACAATGACATACATGAGCCTGGATAGCTCAGTTTGTACACCATTATCCTTTTAATAAGAGGATCCAGGATTCAAGCCCCTCTTCAGAAGAGAAGCTCCGTCTGGGGTCACATGGGGACAAAAGTATCTGCTGCATTAATATATCTATAGAGTCATGTTGCGAGAGCATTGCAAAAAAAGACTATTATCTGTATATTCAGTGCAGAAATGAAATTCCATTAAAAATCTCAGATCATATTATTCTTCCACTGGCCTATCAAATTTAAGGCAATTGAAGTTCATGCAATCAAAAAAATAATGCGTTATGACTTAACGAGTGCACTATAGCATTAACTAGTTATTCATTTATTCTTACAGTTCTGCATCTTTGGTTATATTGTATAAAAGATGTGAGTTTTCTTCCAGGCACCTGCTATTTGAGATATTATTATTATTATTATTAGTAGTAGTAGTATTAGTATTGTTATTTGTAGTTAAGTTTTAATTATAAAACAATGTTGCTATTATTGCATTATGTATTGTGTCATTAAATTAAACAACAAACAATCTTTATTTATTCCCGTTGTTTATGTATTTTAAGTATTCAGCAGTATCGGTCTGGGGAAGGGGGGGGGGTTGGTGGCAGTGAAGCTCTTCTAAGACACCAGGGCTTTGAACTTTTGGAGCATTGTGTTTTGTTGGAGAAAAAGAAAACACGACACGACTGTCCTTCCCCCGCAGCCCCCTCAGGCTCTCCGGTGGACCTGGACCCCAGCTCGGTGATGGCACAGCCCACAAAACTGAAGCCATCACAGCAGAGGAAGCAGTCAACTGGGGGGCATTTGCCCGACATCACTGTCAAGGTGGTTCCCTCCCGGGTGCTGTGTAAGGTGAGGAGGTCGGGTGGGCGGGCGGATGGATTTAAGAGGCTGCGCCTCTGGAAGGCATCACAGATTTCATTTGGCAGGCATTGCTACACGATAACAGATTTTGTGTCACAAAAGGGAGATATAGACCTCGGCACTCCACTGCTACACCCCAGAGTTTGTTACCTCCCAGAAACTCATTAGTCTTCCAGTGGTCAATACTGCCTCTGTGAACCACTTGGGGAATGAGAAACATGTTAATTGGGCCAAAGAAAGTCCGTCAGGCTCATAAATCTCAAAACAGACCATGTAGTCCTGCATTCAGAGGCCAATCACCCAGATCCTGAAAAGTCACGCCGCATCTCCTGATCGCCTGCTTGTCAAAGAAGGACCTCTCCATCAAGCAGACCCAAGTCCTGCGAGGTGCCAGCAGAAAGGCAGAGAGTCCTGCTCAAAATCAGAGGCTTGCAGGATGCCGGTACATGGCTTCATTTTTCAGAGTGCTAATATTGTTACTACACATTACTGTCAAGCTACATTCAGAGTAAGACGGTAAATGTACAACAGTACTGGAAAATTACAGAGAAGGCATTACTGAGCCCTCCTCCACAGCTGGGAGCAGCGTAGGGTAACGTCTGAGGAACATGCCTGTGGGCAGCTGCATCTCTGAAACAGTCGGCTGTTGTACTTTTATGTGAGAACTTCACGCTTCGAATATACATCTACTTCAAGCTGGACAAGCTTCAAAGTAAAAGAAAACGCTAAAGAGTTTTCATTTTGGGGGTGATTAAAATCGCAAATGAAACATCAATTTAAAGTTCGTTTACCTGAAATTTTTTATATATTTACATATTTTTTTACATATTTTTTATCACAAACATTCTAGCACCAAATGACAAACACGTTTCCTTCCAAACTCCAGCCAATTGGTAACTCTATTATAATGCTAATAACAATAACAAACATCAAACAAACAAATCACCCATCCATCTTCCAACTGCTTATGCAATGCAGAGTTATGTGGGGGATTGCTTGAGCCCATTCCAGGAAGCACAGGACAAAAAAACTGGGGAAGACCCCATTTGGGATTCCTGCCCTTCACAGCACACCCACTCACGCACCACGGACAATCTGGAGCCCCCGCTTACCCCGCTCTCAGTAACCCACATAGTGCATGATGTGCTTATAAGCACATGTAGGGAAAGGGCGAGATTCAGCCTTGCTACTCTCCTGAGCCTCTGGGACGCCGCCAATGTCCCGCTACCCTTTTTCGGTATGACAGCGGTATGACAGCGGTGTGTGCATATAGTTAATGATTAAAAAGCGGCCGTTTCACATTCAGCGGCCAAGAGCGACAGATCCGACTTTCTGTGAGTAGTGGTCATGCAGAGCTGTGACCACAGAAGCCACCGAAAGCATTGCATCTATCAAATGTCGTGGGGGGGGGATGGGTGGTGCCATGCCCCCCCCTCTCCCCCCCAGGCTCGCTGGCAGATAGTCTCAATCCCCTCTTGGTGAAGTTGATGCTGGAAGAATACAGGGTTACACATGGCCTGTCAGCAGAACAAAGCCCCCCCCCCTTCCCCTTACTGGGTCTCCTGGGGCTTATGCCTCTTCACAGAAGGGCTGCCAAGTGAGGCAATGCTAAGGGCCAACCCACCCCCCTGTCTGTGTCCCACCCCTGGGCCATAATGTGGCACCCTGCCTCCGCTAGCCTGCTTGTTCCGGAGAGCTTCCCTGAGCACTGGGCCAGTGGTACTTTGGCAACAACAGAGACAAAAGGGGAGAGAGATAGAGAGAGAGAAAGAGAGAGAGACACAGAGAGTGGGAGACACGGGGGAAGAGAGAGAGAGAGTGAGAGACAGGGAAAGAGAGAGGGACACAGAGAGAGTGAAAATGTAAGTGGCCGCAGCTTCTCTGCCCAGTGTGTCAGTGTTACTGGTCTGCTTTCATTTTATATATATATATACACAGTATATATATATCCTTACAAACCAAGTAAACAACAGCAGCCAGTGCAGAACTCCAGATGCACGCTTTCCGTAAAAGTGTAAAAACAATAAAAGCATCTGTTTCCATTTCACTCTCACGGACAGGGAACCCCAATCTCAGAACCTTGTAAGGCTTTAATTAATGGATTTATTCAATTATTTAGACTGAGAAGACTCCATTGATTGCATTTTTTTTACTAATTTCCAAGCGACTCATTAGGTCAGTGTTTTCCAATTCGGTCCTTGGGGACCCACAGCCAGTCCATGTTTTTGCTTCCTCAGCTGGGAGGGAGCAAAAACGTGGACTGTGTGTGGGTCTCCAACGACCGAATTGTGAAACACTGCATTGGGTAATACTTCCTGAAGTCCGAACTAAATTCAGTTCAGATGCATATATGCGGATGGAGAGCCAAGAGGCAGAGTAAGCACATTGCCTCTCACAGCACTGGGGCAGTATTCATTGACTCGTTGCTATACATGCACCATCCACAAGTTGTCCCAGTGAGCAGTATCTCACCAGCCAATGTTGTCACTCCACCTGTTCTCCCCCACCCCACCTTCTCCCCATCTGGCTTTATAGAATCCGGGGGTGGTCTCTGTTCTGCTTAAAGATGCCGAGTCAACCCCAGACATGGTGGTGGAGTTCCAGCAGGGGACGACGGTGACAGTGAAGCCGGTGACCTGGAACAAGCACACACTCCAGGTGAAAGCCCCAGGTGAGAGGAGAGGAGCTCCACCCACAAAAAATCTGCAGTAAATTCCCATAAAAGGGCCACTAACTCCACAAGATGAACATTACGGTGCTGTAACTGTTGGACAGACTTCCCGGTGGGGGCGGTGACTTTGGGCGTCCGCAGTGGGGGCGTCCTGCTCGGAGCCAAGGTCCAGCTGCAGTATTACAGCCCCATGGACGAGGTGGCCCAACTCCTAAAGAAGGCCGCAGACCCTGTGGAGTTCATGTTTCAGGTGAGGAGGCCTGACCTGGGGAGGCCTGACCTGGGGATGCTTGACGTGGGGATTCCCCTTCTTAAAGAACCAACACAGCATGCAAACATAGCAAACACGCAATACACAAAAACAGGCTCCCCAGACTTCTCTATGGTGTGCTCACACAGACCGGGAAACTGAGCATAAAAAGCACTAAAAAAAAAGTACTTAACATTAATGGTCCATTTTTCCGCTAACATTGCAATAAAATGCTACATCGTGCCTTAGCTTACACTGCTGTAGCACATTGTTTAATGTGATTTTTTTAAAAAGATTTCTTCGATTAAGGTTGCAAAAAAAAATTAAAAAATCAATGCTTCTCCACACCTGCTTTTGGTCGCTTTTTTGTTTATTTAGTTATTTATCAGGAAGTCATTCGTCACGCAGCGCGACCTACATCTGAGCTACGGTAAACCAGTGTTTTTCCCAAGAAGACAAACAATACACGTCTTCTGTGCCGTGTCCCAGCTAGGCTGGGCTCCAGGCTCTCCGTGATCTCTGTACCGCATAAGCGCTCATGAATATTGATGGATGGATGGACGGATGGATATGTAATGCATTTTAAGCTAGACTGATGAGCTGAAAGACTACAGTTAGTCTATTAGTAAGCCTGGCATTCAGATATAGTACAGAACATGCAGAATTACTGACCTGGATGCCAGGAACTGCACTGAGAACCATTGTGAGGAACGTAGCCATTCCCATCTGTCAATGTGCCTCTTCATCATTCATAGACCTCCTTTACAGCCTCGGCAATAACCGTGTGAGATCTGAGTCTGAGAAACTCGCCAGTAGTTCTGGTTGAGCTGAGCTATTACCTCTATCAGTTCCAGTATCTCCAGTTCATTTCCAGTTAGATCTCATCACACCAGTCCCTCACGCCTGGATCCCTTTGCCCTTTCTCTCTTGACTCCCAGCTGCTTCCCCATGTTTGGTTTCATCTCTGCTGGTTTAAGACTGCTAGCACCCCCTGTTGAGCAATAACCAGTGTGTTATTTATAGAAGGGAGCCCTTTCTCCTGTTTACTAGTGAAGGTATTAGGTACCAGAACGGACAATATAAAGCACATAACCATAATGGTTTCACCACCAGCAGGAGGGTCCTCAATCACATGGAGGGGATCTATCAGTATAAGTAGCTTGTTAAAAACGTTCCCCCTCTTTGTTTTTCAAACTAGTGTCCTCTGGTTGTGGTCAAATAGAGGTAGAAATCCAAGGACTAGGGGTGACTTACAAATCCATCCATCCATCTTCAAATCAATTATCTTCGGCCTGGACTCTATCCTGGGTAGCAGGGGGCACAGGGTTGGGGTGCACCCAGGGAGGGAATGACTTATGGATCCATCATCAATGAATGTTGCACAATACCTCAAGCTAGACGGTGTCTTTGCACAACCCCACCGGGCTAACTGCGTCCGTCTGAACCAGAAGATCAGGGTCGATCGCAACCTCTGTCTTATGCAACCATCTGTGTGAGTTAACTTCAGCATAGACACTTTAACAAGTCTTGCTGTCACACACATTGAACATTAATTTGAATATACACTTGGTCATGTGACCAGAAAGTGGAGCCATTAAAGGTAATTCAGTAAGAACCCGTAAAATTAGCCATTAGCCTTAACTTATCAGCCTGCCATAAGCAAAACACACTATAGCCACAATTTAACTTAGCTTCCCATTCTTTATTACTGACACTGCTGTTAAAATATTTAAAAATACAGCAGAATATATCCATCCATGTTGGCAGTTGGAAGATGGATGGATGGTTGGATTATATATTAATATAAGAAAATTAAGCTACATATATTAGAAATACCGATAAAGTTATACAGCCACTTTTAGGGAGATTTACTTATATTGTGGAGTTTTGGAGTTTATTTAATATTGGTTGTATGCAGATGTTCTATAAGGATAAAGGATGGTGATTAAGTCTTTGGTATTCTTAGGTTTTTTTCCAAAGGAAGTGTGGTTAGTTATATTGTCTGCTGAGGGAGTGGACCCTCACCGGTCTGGTGAACGCGAGTCAACTCGGGGCCACATTGTTCGAGACGCTCTCACCAGGAGACGCGGCCCACTTCCTGTCCGGCCCGTCGGCTAGGCCGGATTTCTGTTCCTGCATATGGTGCAGGGCAGGCTTCACTGTTTATCTGTGGCTCCCAGGCCTTCCAGACTTCCTCCGTGGAGAAGGTGGACCAGATCCTGACCTCCTCGCTGACCAGGCGTTTACCTGCAGGGGGCTTCCAGGGGCTGCAGAGCGCCAGCGGCGGCCGCAGAGAGGGTAGGTGTCCGTGGAAACGAGCGACCTTGTTCCCGGGGGGAGGGGGGGTGACGGAGGGAGACGTGCTTGTCCTTGCCCACATTCTCCGTGTCCCCAGTGCGGTTGCCATGACAAAGATTAAAGCTCCTACGCAGCTGGGGGTGAAAAGGCCGCTTCGCTTTTTTAGGCCCTTGTTCCAGAAAAGGTCTGTATTCTTACTTATGAACGCAGGCGACATTGCTAACTTCCCACAAGGAATAACGAGCAGCCCTAATGGCACCTTACTTCCCACGACTTCCCGTGGGAAGTGAACACAACGGTTAATGCCTGAAAAACTTACACCGAAACCACCATCATTGTCAAACCCCCCGCTAACAGTAACGCTAAACGTGACTCACCCTGTACCATGAAGCTCCGTTAGCATTTGAATTTCTGCTAATTTGAACTCTCGTCTTTGTGTCACTGAGTAACACTCGAGGAAAGAGGCTCTTATTTACCCTCAGATAATGCGAGAGATGGAACAGAAGCAATTTGTCTTGTGTGATTAACATATCCTTCCCCATCCATCTTCAAGCTGCTTTTCCTGGTTAGAGTCACGGGGAATATTCCTAGATGGGGTGCCAGTCCATCACAGAGCAAATACACACTCACATGCACACACTATCACACACAATGGGCTATTAGGAGATGCCAATCAACCTAAATGCATGTGTTTGGACTCTGGGAGGAAACAGGAGTGTTCGGGGGAAGCCTACATGACTCTGGAAGAAGATACAAGCTCCTGGACGCGGGAGGAAACAGTGCAATCCACCGAACCACCATGCTGCCCCATAAATGCCTTATTCTGTGGTAGACATTGCTGTTCAAGGGGCCCTATTATGCTCATTTTCACCATTCATAATCTTATTTTGGGGGGCAACTAGAATAGATTTATATGCTTCAGTGTCCCAAAAACATTTTATTTTTCTCATACTCTACATCTCTTCTCACTCTGCCTATAACTCTGCATGAAACGCTCTGTTAAGGCATTAAGTCCCATCCCCAATGAGCCAAGGGTGCTCTTATTGGTCAGCTTGCTCTACACGTTCCACCCCTGTCCTGCAGTCTCCAGACCAGGGGTCTCCAACTCCGGTCCTGGAGAGCTACTATCAAGTAGGTTTTCTGTCCCGCTTGGCTTCTGATGAGCCGCACGTGTTTCTGGCATTTACCTGAGAACAGGTGTGACTCATCAGAAGCCAGGTATGATAGAAAACCTACTGGACAGTAGCTCTCCAGGACCGGAGTTGGAGACCCCTGCTCCAGACAGATCCTTGCAGGCAGGCGGCCAATAGGGATTGTGTTCCGAGGTGACCTCACCATGTCACAGAAGCAAGCACTGGAATTCCAACGAGGCATTTCAGGCAGATTACAGAAGAGTGGTTTCTGTGGTGAGAGTTACTCCCTTTGATGTGTGCTTTGGGCCTTAAGACATAGCAGACCATTTATTTGCACATAAAGCTATATAACACACTAAAGGAAAGGGAAAAACCAGAAAATCCCCTTTCAACTTCATTGTATAACTGAAATTATGCTGTTTTATTTTCCTGAAGCATTGATTTACTTAAATAGTCTTCTGCTGGGGGCCCCAATCATTAATGTTGGTGGACTGGTTTCCGTTGTACAAAATTTTCAGTAACCACCCACGGAAAAATTTACTGAGCAGGGGTAAGCAATGTGTTTAAATACAGGACAAATGTCGCATTTTGCTTTAAAGTACATGGAGATCCTGTAATATATGAGGGGGGGTGATAACTACCCCCAGCATTCAGCAGACTGGGGAGTCAGGAGTCCCTTGTCTATAATGTAACATTTCATGTTAAGTTTGTTATAATTATTTAATTGTTTAGCCAAAAAAGCCTAACATTTTCCCTTTCACATGGGCAGGTCTCTTTATTGGAGTCAAGTCCCTCCTCTGACTCAGTATCCTATAAGCCTGTCTACTTAACCACCGCAGTAGAGCAGGACTTAATAATGCTGAGTTAAAAAGTGGGGGGCTCGCATTTTCAGTAGAAGCAAAGGGCTTTATATCTGATTGCNNNACCTCGGTCCTGGGGGGGACGGCGGGGGAGGGGAGGGGTGGGGTGATGAATGCGCAACAGCAATATTAACCCAGAGACAGATCCCATAAAAAAATGGCTCATTAATCACTGTAATGCATTGCTAATGACTTTGCCTTTTAAACGTACAGTGCTCACGCCGGGGGTCTCGGTTTACTGAAGGCCATACTGGGGCAATTAAACTGCGTGTCAGGGAGCCCATATTTTAGACATACCTTGCGGGTCCTGAGAGAGGAGGAGAAAGGAGAAGCCGCCAGAGATTATGCTCACTCTCATTCTTTCGATTTCCTCCACATCTCCCGCCTCCTCGCCTCTCTCGTCACCATCCATGTCCTTTATCAAATATCTCCTGTTATTTTTGTGTGCGTTTGTGGGGCTTTGCGAGAACTCCCGCGCCTGTGGTCGGGCTGCTGAATGGCCCACGGTGGGCGGCTGTGTCCCGGTTCATGCCCTTCCGTGCACAGGCATCCTGTCCTGGATGTCCCTTTGCCTTGTTGCTCTCTGTGTCCTGAAATAGACTCCCAGCTCATCACAACCTTGCCTTAGATATACTGTAGAATACAGACAGACTGAACAATGGACGTCCTCCAAAACCCATTATAAGTTACAGATTGGTGGTGTTCTATGAAAACGAGATGCTTGGGAAACATGTTTGATCTTTGGTTTCAGCTGAATGATGCATTTAATAACTGTTCTCTGCATAATGGACTACGAATATTTTTACACTAATTAAACTGGTGAGGGGATATATATCTGATTATGTGTGTCCTGTTCCAGCTTATTAGTCTCTATATATGCAAGTATAACTTGAAGCAGAAAGCGCATCACCCAAAATTACTTTCATTGCTACGTGATCTTGAACCCTACCAATATCACTACTTTCTTACAAACAAAGTGGTCTTTTTATTTATTGTTTTTCATTGCCATCAGAATAGCTTTTTATCAATTATACTGAATAACTCATTACGGTGACCGCTTATTAATCTGTCAAGATTTAATGATTATCGTTTTAATTAATTATGCATTCGCAGTAATTAACATTTCCGAGAAACTTATCGATAACTGTAACCGTGTATTTAAGTGCGTTCGGGGCAGGAAGTCTATGTTTTCAAGAGATTCGACTGTAGTATTGTTTTGTCGCATTTTTGTCGTTTTGTTTTCGAGTGGCTACCATTTACTGCTGTGCTAAAAGTAAAAAAAAAAAAAATGTGAAAATAGAAGAAAAAGAAGCTTTGATTAAAACTTGCTCCGGGACACGACTGGACAAACTTAAAACTACATATAATGCGTACTGCTTCCACACTAAGTCCAAGTAATAGAACAGAGAAATAACAGTTTGTTGCAGGGGGAAACACACCAGAATAACGATGTACTGTAGAAGAACAAACGCTACACACTCGTTTAACCCCAGTTCTACCAGGAAAATCGCCTTCAGAGAAGGAAACCGGAGGATTTCTATCTTCTAGGGACACCTTCACGGTGACACGCCGTAAGCCATTGCTACTGCGGAATCACACACGGGGTTTCACTGTGTAAAGGTGACTTTATACGATAAAACAGTAAAATAGTCCAATCTTATGAAGCCTCCAGTTGTCTTTTGACCCAAAATGCCATAAATTTATTATAATTACTTGGTGAAGTAATTTAAAGGTAGTTTTTAATTTTATCATTTAAAAAACAGCTTTCATACCCAAGGCTAACAGAAGTTGGGATTTATGGTCCTTGGTGAGGAGAAAGCAACTTGTCCCCCACTTATGACATCATCAGTAGAATGCCCAGTGCGCTGATGTGGCACTCATTCTGTCTCCTGAGAGCTTAACGTACTGAGTACTTACCAGAAATGTACCTGTTAGTCATCCAGTGCGTCCTGTTATCCATGAAGTATTTTTAGTTAAAGTGAGCAACACCATTATTTTTTTCATATCATTATCATTTCAGTTTCTGTTATTATAATGACATGCATTAAATGAAAACCTTCATAGCAGCATACATTATTCTGAAAGGATATTACAAAATGAATAGAAGAGTTTAGACCAATCAACCAATCAAAGTAATTCATGCTGGTTTTATATTTAAGAACAAAACGAGTCTCACCTCTATCTTCGTCCAATCCCTCCAGCAGTTCTTAACAATCTACACCTGGCACTTCTTCTAAAAACACTTTGTTCTTGTGAAGACGTATTTATACCGGAATTAAGTTTAATAAACCATCAGTTATTGTTGTGTATGACGTTTTTGCTGTCAAAGTCTATCAAGAAGAAAATGAAGAAGAAAAGAACTGATTGGACATCCAAGCATAACCTGCTAAAATCCTTTCACACTATTGGTCAGTCAGTTACCTTGTGCTGATGCTGTGACTTTGTAGCAAGGTGAAACTGCTGTCTTTATGAGAACGCCTGTGAGTCTGACAAGCTTAGCAACGCTAAGGTTACTATATGCCTTTTTGATTTTCACCAATTATGCTGTTCTGCAGACAGTTAATACAACAATAACCACATTACATGTTCAGAACATTCTGCTCACTTAATTTTAACACCTGAATAAAGAAAATGCCATTGTCCCCTCCCCCATACGCCGCATAAATATCTGTGCTTATATATTCAACAGCATCCCTCCTTATCTCTTTGACAGCTACACACTCAGAGCATCTCCCTACTCTCCTCCACTTTGCCGCCCAAAATGGGCTCCACGGATTGGCCAGCATCCTTCTGCAGTGCCCAGGGGTCGAGCAGGCCCTTTGCCTCGCCAATCAACACGGGGACACGCCGCTGAAGCTCGCTCAGAAACACGGTCACACCCAGCTCGGCGCCCTCCTGCAGGAGGCGCTGGTGAGTGCTCCTCAGATTCCGTCTCCCCCATCCACAGCCGGCGTCTTCCCTCTTCGAGCGGCCAGGAAAGCTGCCAGATTTTTGTCACCGGATCGCAGGAAGTGTGCTTTCGTTTTGTTGGTTAAAGGTCAGGCCTGGCCTAGAAACTTGAGTATGCATTTCGGCTAAAGCACTTCAACAGTGGTCTCCTGCAGCCCTTTATTCGTGAAATGAGTGTAATCATCCCTCCAAAGAATGGATTCCTCTTGAAACTGACAGAAGTCCCCAGTAAGAGAAGGAGCTGTTTGATTAATATAAAAGGTATTAGAGCTGGCAGGAGGTGGTCGTATCCTCTCCAGATGTCCATATAAAAACTGTATTTCATTTAGGTTTAACAAAAATAGTCCCTTTGTAAAATCTCATCCTCCCATTCTTGGATAACGGAGTAAAATAATTCACAGAAGACATTAGCCATGCTGCAAAAGCCTTAATTTCCAATTCAGTACTTTTACAGCCCCCGGAAATTTCGCTCTCCTCCGTAGCACCGAGCGCAGTGTGCCCACAGCGCTACGCTGGAGTGTGTTCAGTGGGCTGGGCTGCTTGGCAGCTCTGCCAGGCGTGTGGCATGCGGACATGCGGTGTGGGAGAGGAGGCTGCCCACTGAAATGCATGTAAATCCTTCTGCTGCGGCCTGCGATTATCACACAGACCTCCTCACAGCCCATTCCTGGGGGCCTCTCAGCACCGGTCTGGGTGGGGAGGGGTGGACGGTCAGATAGGGGGGCATCGTGGTCTTGGGGGTGAGGATCAAAGTGGCCTGGTGTTTAGTTTACTACCACTGTGGAGCTGACGTAAGCAGCCCCGTATTTCCGTGAGGCCCCCTGTTGGCCGCAACCAGTCACTACAGTGGGGGGGGGGGTCTTTGATTGGGGTCCCCAAAACAACAGATCCACCCCTGGACGTATAGTTTCAGCAGTGCGAGAGCAGTTTGAGATATCTCTGGGGTCTGGGTGGACCCGGTTTAGATGTCATATGAACTGGTTTCCAGACCCCTGGTTCCCAGCATGCTTTGGGAGCAGCAGGACAGCAGAGCCTGCCTGTGTTTACATTACCTCAGGAACAGAGGAGCTGACCCCAGCGTGGCCTCTTCCTTTGGATTTCCTCCCTCTCATTTATGGAGGCCTTTGTCCTGTGCTGTCCTTCGCATTAATCACACACAAGCCTCCCCGTGAGGTCAAACGATCCCCACTCAACCCCAGAAGGTCAAACCAGTAAATCAATCACATGTTTCCATTCCTCGGTTAATGCTAAAGGTCATCGCGTCAGTGGGCAGCACCTTATTTACCAACTAATGACGGGTAGAGTGCAAGTTCTAATAATTATGCAAATATGTGTCCGTGCATCCATTAAAACTCAAACGAGTTGTAAATTAAGTTGGTCTCCATTAAATTAAGCAGGTGCGGTGTACAGAGGCCAACCAAGTACGTAAATGAAGTCCTAGGATGTCTTCAAGATGCTGCTTGTGTGTGTGGGTGCAGATCAGTCAGTCTGTCGTCCGGGAACAAACAGACCACACCTCGAGAACGTACAGTATCTGCTGCCGATGTACCTATCAGTTCAATGTTAATTTATTCGTGGTGTTAGCATTGCAGGGATATTAGATGCATAGGCTCTCGCGCAAACCGCAGCATTCCTGCTGTCGCTGCGATGGTGAGACAGGGACAGGGGACTGGGGGATATGCCAGGTTTGGGGGGGGGGTGTCTGGTGCAGATCGTGAGAATCACTGACATGGGGTCTATGTCTCCCTGCCGAGAATCTGGGGAAAAAGTGAAAACCGCTAAAAATGTTCTTTTCTGTGTTTATGAATAGTGACGTGTTTAACGTTGCTTATTGCATTTCCCATGAACGGAAAAGGAACAGCTTGTGATAATGAAATGGCTTGCAATGATTAAAACTTTACCATGAATAATTTAGAAGCTGTATAGACTGTGGCCACAAACTCAGTGACTTTATGTCACAGATAGTAATAAGAACATGGATCATACTAACCAAAGCTGAATTTCAATGACCCCCCCCCCTTTATTTCTGGGGTGAACCTGCAAGAAAAATCCATTTCTTGTTAGCGATCTTTCTAAAGGCAGCTGGAGGAAAAAAGAGAGAGGCTGACATGTGCTGTACGACATGGGAGCAGCAATCTGGCTCCACGCTGTACAGATTCTTTAGAAGGAGGTAGGGAGCATACAGCACCTGGTGCTGGGGGCTTGGACGCAAGCTGTGAGAGTAGGATGTACCAGTAGGGGTCCTGCCAGCTTGGGATGATGCTGCATTTTTTTTGCTCAAAAGGGACCGATAAGATGCTTCTCAAATGGTTCCACCTGAGCGTTGCATCACCGAAGGCCTGCTTGTCAGAGTGCCTCAGGTAGATTCCATCCAGCTTTCAATCTGCTGTGTGCTAGATATTTGTCATCCCCGCTAATTACCTGATCTGATATCGGCAAAATTCCTCACGTCCCGATGCCCCAGCCGGCCCCTGCTGTCTCCTGCAGGCCCTTTCAGTGCTGTGGGGTCCCCCATGAGCATCGGCTGCATCTGTTGTCAAGTCACCCATTTCCTAGCAACAGCGGTAATTGCAGCTGACAAGGAAGGCAGAAGTGAGGAGAGGGGAGCTGAAGCTGACAGCCATACGATAACTGCATGGTCGACTCTGGGAACTTCTTGAAAGGAACTAGCCCACTAGCCACTCTCCATGCCGCAGGTCAGCCAGGAATAAAAATATCCCAGCTTCCTCTTGGCATTCTTCATAAATCTGGATCAAAACGCTGGTTCCATCGCTTTACTAAACGTTTGAGCGTAGCACTTGGGTATTTTCAGAAACTTTTGGGCCACAATCGTACTCCCCCCCCCGCACACCCCCTGCCCCCCTTGAAGTAAGAATTTGAGGTATGACAGAGGCGAGGATAAATCTCGCTCTCTCTCCCTCCCAGAGCCGTATTTTTGCTGTGTGGGAGAGACTCTGCTTGCTTGGTATTTGTGTTTCATTACTGCTGCCCTGACTCAGCCAGCCTCCTACCATCTCATTAGTCAGGCCTTGATTTATAACTCGTTTGGGAAATCGCCTGGAGAACCTCTGTCAATACGCTGACCAGCGAAGAGAGATGCCCGCAGTTACTTAGATACAGCACAGGCGACATCATTCAACGAGAGCCGCTTATTGATAGGAGTGAGGGGTACCGACTCGGTCATGGCACGTGTCTCCACTGTTTCAAGATTCCACATTCTAGAATCTTATTTGTACATTAATACACAGGAATTCCTACCTCCTCCATTCAGTCAGTAACGTGTAACAGGATTAGGGAACACAAAACAAAGGCACAAAACGTCACAATAAACAAGTGCTGGCTCCAGAAGAAAACATCGCAGTCCCCACAACCATGCAGTCATGGACTGATTGGTTTCCACCTGAGGGATCACATTATTAATTTGAGGGTCTTGTGCACCTTTAGGCACCCTTGTAAACCAAGGTCTGAAGTCGATTTGCAGAGGAATGTAATTATGGAATAAATATGAAATAAATAAAAAAATGACTGAAATATAAAATATGGGTAAATGAAGTATAAATACATGAAATAAGTATGAAATATTTTTTATTGGTTGAAATAGGTAATATGGCAGAGTAATATGTCAGAGCAATGTGCAAGGTTACATGTTTCGTGTCACTGACTGAATGGAGCCGAATAGCATTCCTAGGTATTAATGTACAAAAGCAATATCCTCTATCGTGTTAATTGTAGAGTGCATTTACATTACTGGAGTATTATCTTTTTTTTTTTTTTTTACTGGAGTATTATCAATCTGTATTGAGTTTGTAAGGTGTCAGTCTCTACATAGGACATCCCTGCTCCTAAAGCTAGCACTAGATAAGAAATTAGGACTGGTTCAGAATATCAGCACTTCTGATTTGGAGGTGGAAAGTAAAAATCCAGACCATGATTTATTTTCAACCAGCCAGATGAGCATCAAGAATCAGAGTTACAGAGTACTCAGTGGGTTGGTTGAAGCAAAATCACAGTCTGGATTCTTACTTTATGGACCTGAAACTTCCACCTCTGAAATTTCCAGAATTAAGTTTTACGTATATTAGTGTCAGTGAAGTTGAATTTTTTTACATGGATGATGTGCCTGAGACATAAGTATAAGGGGGTAAGTCAATAAATTCTCAGCGTACAGTGACTGGTCGAGGACTCTGGGTCTGCATAGTTTCCATGGATGCATTGTGATAAAATCCAGAATGTCAGGCGTGTATTCCTGTGCTCAGAAAGAGGAGTCTACCTGAGACAGTAGGAAGGCCTTCAGGTGTCTGGAGGACTGGGCTTTCCATCAGGACTGTAAATACCAGGGATATGAGCAGAGCCGTGTTAACCGGCAGACTTAACCACAGCACAGCTGAACAGCATGTTGAAATTGCATCTGGTGGAGACTATAGACACAGAAGCAGTTTTGGTTTGCTGGGATCCCACTTTCATGATGAGTCAGTCAGCCATGTCTCCATGACTGAACTCCTAGTTTCCCGCAAGTCTCACCACCTCTCTCTGACATCCATCAAGTAACACCATATATTTCCCTTCCTATCCTTTCTTTTCGTGCATATGTACTATAACTTCTCCCACAAAATTTTTATATAAGAGCCCAAAACACAAAACAGGAAAAATGTTTCCCTCGGCTGTATTCCAGTCTCCTATAACCAGTCATAAAAATGTCATAGAAAGCAGTGTAAAATGTCACAAAGTCAGTTTTGCCATTTAACATTAAATAGCGGCCCAAATGTCATGAGGTGGAGGGAAGAGAAATTTTTCTCAGAAGTGCTGGATGTCAGTCAGCTCAGGCCTTTATTTTTGGGGGTATGAAATTAGTTCTGAGTCTTTATATATGTCTAATTGGACAGTCCAATCACTTATATAGTTCATAAATTACTAAACCTCAAACACATGAATAGAGCCTTTTGTCAGGGGACCTTGTCGCTCTGTGTCACTGCTTTTAATGTGACATGATTATTTTCCACAGTCTCGCTGATCCTCTTTTGTCCGCCCAATTAAAACAGGCAAGCCCCGTGAGCCAGAACAACACAAACACCCAAGTGAGGCAGGAAACTAATTAGGGCGCCATTATTCCAACGGCTCGCCACAAGCGTGTCGGAGGTATTGCGTTCCCAGGTCACGTCCTCATCAATATTCCACGAGCTTCCGCAAAGCACAGTGAAGTCTTCTCCGGACAGGCCTGCCGGCACCTCAGCTGGTGCCGAGGGTCTGCCTACATGTACAGTACCGGTCAAAAGTCTGGATACGCGGAGCAGTGTCGCATCACGTGACCTGGCCACCTGACCTAAACACAGCAGAGATGGTTTTGACCAGAGAGTGAAGGAAAACCGGCCAATGGGCGCTCAGCATATATGTGGGACCTCCTTCAGGACAGCTAGAAAAGCATCCCAGGAGGCCACCTCATGGAACTGGTGTAGAGGAGACTGTGGGGTCAGCCAGTCCCTGAGGTTAAGAGCCTTGCTCAAGAGCCCAATGGTAGGATCACTCTGTCGACCCAGGGATTTGAACCAGCAACCTTCTGAGTCTCAACCCCACAGAGCTGCCCCTGCCCCCAACAAATTTATAATTTTTTAATGCAATGCAAATTTTTGGTCGGTACATAATTTCATATGTTCTTTTATAGTTTTGATGTCTTTGTAATTATTCTAAAACATAGAGAATAGTACTGTACAAATAAACTTTTCTATGGATGGGTAGGTGTGTCCAAACATTCTGAGTTGCGTACATTAAGTGGCGTTCCAGCAGTGTGCTCTTGGTCGATGTAATTAACCTTCTAGACTGAGAAGCACCTCCCCCACCTCCCTAATTCACCTCTGTTGATTGAATCATCGATCTGTATGGTCCAGGACAAATACCCAGCGTTTCAGGCTTCATTTGAACACCTCTCAAAGGTTATCTGTTTCTCTCCTGAGCATCTTGGTGTTGACTCCCATACCGGCAGCGTTTCAGGTCTGCTTAGGGCACTGAGAGTGATTTGTGCATAAAAGGTCACATAACAGTGTATCAGAGATGCCAAGGGGCGGCCTTTCTTCAAGTCGCCACGGCAACGCAGGACAGGGGCCCAGGCACCCAGGTGCTGGAGTTGGTGGCGCAAGGCGGCTGTGTCAACTCACCACTCCGATTTGTCCAACACAAATTTCAATTACAATAGCGTGGCGTGTCATTTCCTGGCTGATAGACGACATCGCCATGGAGACCAGCAGCTGAAAAGGGATGATAATGGCCCTCGTAAGGCATTATGTAACGAGCTGGACAAGTCTGTCCATGTTTCTGTATACATTTTTTAAGCCGTGTCAGTGCTCCTTGAGAAATCGTGTTGCAAAATCTGACATACTTATGTAACAAAATCATCTTGCCATTTTCGCTGATGTGAATTTCGTGGCTAAGTCTTCCTCCTGATTTCCGTGCATGGTAGCTGGCTGCCTCACAAACAGATGCTGCTGTTTGGGGTTTTTTTCGCCCAAAAATTTCCTGTTGTAACACATTGGCCAAAACACCCAGCAGAGCAGCCTGCTAAGTCGCTCCATTTATGAATAACGGTGCTGAGGGACTCCCATAGTGTACATATAAGCTGAGCCACTTCTGTTAATTGAAGGGCAAATTTCTAAAACCCGGTCCATTTTTTTTTTGTTGTTTTTGAAATGAGTCAAAACTCACTCAGTCCTCATACAATACAGTGAAGAACATTCATTCCTTCGCTCCAAAACTCTCTAAAGCCGCAGGAGTTTGATCAGAAACGTATCCTGTGGACTTTTGAGTTTTAGAAGTTTGCATGTCTTCTAAAAAAAAATGTATACAGGGATCTATCGAAGGGTTATATTTCAAATGTTTTCCAGGGACGCAGACTGCAGAAGCCCCCACCCATGAGTCCGATTAATATTAGACACGTTACTTGGGACGGTCTCTTCACAGATTCACATTCTCCTTGCTATATACCTGATAACAGTAACAGTCCATATTGGGGGGGGGGGGACTGTTAGGACAATAGGATAGGCTTTGGCCAGGGATGCTGTAAAGCGCTTTGAGACAATGTAATGTTGTGAAATTTGGAACATAATATGACTGGTTTGGGTTGGGGGCCCAATATGGTATGCTGTGATGGGGTCTAAAATGCCTAATGACACCCCTGATGATAATCAATCCCGGTCCTAGTCAATGCGGTGCCCTAAATGAGTGATCGCCAGCGCCCCCTAGTGTTTGGTGCCCTAAGTGGCCGCCGATAGGATTGACTGGCCCTGATGATAATTGTCATGGGAGCAAAGAGACAACTACAAATTCTGAATTGGTTTTATCCAGAGCGACATACAGGAAAGCGGGATCAAGTTGTGTTTCCTCAGTGGCCAGACGGTGAGACCACTCTGCCATCATTGGGATTCGAACCAGCAATCTTCCGATCATGAGCACAGAGCCCCCAAGCAGACAGGCAGCCAGCCTACAGAGCTCCAGCCAGCTGTGGTAGATGCCCATCGTCGCCGTTTCAAGCTCGACATCGCTAGCCTGTCAGGGGCATGTGGCCTCGCCGTCTCCTGGACTCCCCTCTCGGCAGTCCGAGGCACTCTGCTCCGCAGGGGAGGCGCGAGCCAGCTGTCTTCCGCCTGTCAGAGACTCTGCTCTCACCTGCCGGGGTCGGGGGGGAGTGAATGAGTCACTGTATTCCTGGGTGAGCGCCCGCGGGTGTGCAGCTCACTGAATGGGCCTACTTATACCGTCCTAAATCAAGTGCTCTGGTGCTGGCTGACGCCAGTCTTGCCACCCTTGATAAGTGAATTGTTCCCAAATTATTTACAGTAGGTTTTTGGCCCTGCTCCGGAGTCGTCCATTTAGACCCGGTTATATAAACTGTTTTACTTTTGCGGGTTTGGCTAGAATACTGCCTCTACGCCAGATGTCATGGAAATGGTGAGCGGTGTTTATGTGTCGCATGAAAGCAGCATTGCAGTGTAGAACAGCGAAGCACCTGTGACCAAAGAGTTTTTGGTTTCAGGACTCAGGACGGGCCCAGCTGACCAGAAGTATTAATTGCTCCAGTAATTAACACTGGGGAATGCTTATTTTAACTTACCGGTAATTTCAGAGAAGGTGGATGCATGGAATAATTGTAAAAACCTGCAGATCACGGAACAATTCCACAGTGTCGAGGAAAATCAGCCTCCTGATTGCCTTGATTTTGGCCTGCTGTGTGGCAGCGGCACCTGTACTTGTGTAATGATCTACCACGGTTATGTGACTGTCAGCGCACGTATTGGTACCATTATGCGAAGCATAATTATCATCAGTTGAACAAAGCCGGGTGCCATGTCCAAGCAGGAAGCATGTCTTGGTGTTTGGAGCAATCTGAATATCTGACATTGGATCTTATAGCTGACAACAAGGCAAAAAAAGTTAAAAATAGCGATGAAAAGCGCTGGCGTCATGTTTGGTTAGTGCGCCACATCAAAACAAACCACTTGAAATGGGCAAAAGACAGGTCAGCTTGTTCTGATGCGTCAGAATGGGGGCGGATTCTTCCACGTGCCACCTCCCAGACCTCAGAATGGCTGCAGATTGCATGCAGATGCTGGGCCACCTTATTAATCTCTCTACTACTTCCTGAGAAGAAAATGAATTAGTAAGGAGTCAGACATCAGGAATATTCCCATGACAATTGAGCTTTCATTTTCTTTTTCACCCAGTTGTTAAAAACTGGATACAAATACAGGGTACAAATCTTACTCCCTTTTCAGTCTTTAAATATTTAGTTAGTTACTTAATATCTTTTTATATGCAATTATATGCATTGACCTTGGAGTCTTGTTTCCTGAGGTTATTGATTCTTTCACAGCCATATTCTACAGCTGTACATTTAAAAACCTAATATTTTTCTTCAATGTAAATGAAATGTAAATTGAATGCAAATCCAGGCAGCCGTTGCGTGATTTAGCTTGACCATGAGTGAGTAGGGTGCTTTGGTGCACTGTGAAGACTCATGGCGTAAAACAGCCTGCTGGGCTGAATTCCAACGTGTGCATCGCTCCCCAGTAGGACTTCTTTGATTAAAATAAGACATGATCGTTTGGAGCTGTTTGCATGTTTACTTTTCACGTGTGCTGCAGACTGTGTGCATTCCGGTGCTGTGTCGGTCTTGCTGTGTTTGACTGCGTTGCACATTAATCTGTCAAAAAAAACCTGGAGAGCTTCCTGTTTCTGTGGATGGCACTTCCACCCCCCTTTCACACCTCATCTGGATTAAAAGGCAACATCTCTGGATGGGGGGTGGGGGTGGGGGATGGTGAGACTCTTCTTTCCATACAAAGCTCTGTCATCAGTTGTTGAAGAATCACTCAGTATTCTGTTGTTTTCCCATCACCAGAGTTCTTGACAGTCATATTAGCTCTCAGGATGACCCTCAAAAATGAATCTGGCCCACCGATTAACTATCCAATGGCATGACACTTCAGTTGAATAGCCTTATGGGAAATGCCTTTCATGTCATTTCAAGTCAACCAAGCTTATGCATCAACAGGGCAAACATGGAGCCAGTTTCGGGATTGTTTGTTTGAACGTAAATTCAGATGACACTAGCTTGGATCCATGCAGTATGTGCATGTGTGCAATACAGCTGTTTCATAAAATATGATTGACTTCAGATTGTTCTGGTGGCATTTAAGGTAGACTGTGTAAATCAGAGGAAGAGCACTGATTGAATATGATGATGTCACACTGCAGCCGTAACCTCAGATTTTCCCAAATCTTCCACTGGATCGTAGATGAAACTTGGGAGACCTGCTCCCTTCCTCCCAAACAGCAGGTGGCACTTAACTTATAGCCTTGAATTTAAAGAGGTGCTGATTCATGCTCGAAACAAACCCTGTTGTTGTACTTGAGTAATACAGAACAGTTCCTCAATTAGAATGAAATATTTGGATGACATCCTTAGTTAAGGACCAAAATGGTAATAGGAAATAGTAGGATTACCTCAGGAATCCATCTGTGGAGTACAGCCTTGTTTTAGCAAGAGCTTATGATGTATATTTTGGGATAAATTCGCTTAAACTTGTTTGTAAGGGGAGCCTGCAGGGACTGTTGCAATCAACACATTCAACAATGTAACACCTCCATGTTAACCCTCTCACATCACTAGATAGCACTATCACTGACATTAATCATGAAATATTTGTTTATTTTTAATTGTTTAGCAATAAGTTAAAATTCCGCATGGAATGCTTTTCATCATATTCTATATATAATTCATTAATTTAAATTGCAGGTTTTTAAGTGTGTTGCTGCCATTACCGATTCACTTCTCCACCACAAACTTACGTAAACATGCCCATGTGCGGTTAGCGGAAGGCATGTACGATGCTTTCGGTTCTCGGATGAAAGCCACCATGCGGCAGTCAGATTAGCCATGAACTGATAAGCGAAACTGAAGGGGGAACAGGACCCTGAGCTGTAGACATGACACGGATGTCCTGCAAGTGTCCTCTGCCTTGAATCGTCAACAGTACATTCTAGCGGTACTCTGGAAAGGTTTTCCCAAGCGGAAAGTACATCAGAAAGTGTTCCGGACTATTGTGTTTCCATGAAGAATTTTAAATAGCCTGAGGAATGTCGGCCTAAAGTTTTAACAAAATTACACCTGTAACCTAATGTTCGGGGAGTGTTCTTTGTGAATTATATAGAACATTCCTGAAGGTTGGATGGATTTCGGTCAGGGGAACATCCACTGGAATGCGGATTTCACATCCCAAGAATGTTTTTATAAATAAAAGTGGAGTCTGCCTCGCTCGCAGGCTTGGGGTGTTTCTTGTATTCTCTTGGATCATTGAATAGGTCATTAAATTGTCTTGTTAGGTTCTTGCTTTGTTGGAAGGTTTTGTGTAGCTCCTGCTCCTGTACTTCTTACATTTGCACCTGGGCATTCAGGGGAAGCTCAGTCTGGCTGGAGTCGGTGATCCCGCCGGCAGGATCTGACAGAAATTTGGCCAAACTGTTAACATAACTGCAAGTTTTTGTCATATACACTTAAAAAACACCCTCAGAAACCTTGGACCTAGTGACTTGTAATGTGCCATTTGCCTGATCTGTATGTCACTTTGGACAAAAGTAGATAAATATAAATGTAGTGCTTTGTCTTTATTTGAGAAGTTACAGTCACTAAGCGTTTGTTTTGCTGCCTACCAATGTAGCCACTGACCTCTGGGTGCAATCTGCGACCGCCGTCTCCAGTCCATTTTTAGGGTCCGTAGCAGGTGTCCACTTGCACACACAACAGGTAGACCAGTGCTGGGAGGGCAGCAGTTTTAACTACAAAGCAGAGGTGGAAAGTTCAGGTCCACAAAGTACAAATCCAGGCCAAGGTTTTGTTTCAACCAAAAAGGCGCGTGCTCTGTGATTGTGACTCTTTATACTTAACTGGTTGGTTGAAATAAAACCTTGGTCTGGATTTGCACTTTCTGGATCCTGAACTTTTCACCTCTGCTACAAAGTTGCAGGTTGGCATCCACAGAGTAGATTTGCTGTGGTGCACTTGAGCGAGGTACTTAATTAAGGCAAGCTTAAAGGATTTAATAAGACGTCTCGTCTATTTAAATGGGTTTCCACCTCAGTTCCCTGAAATGAATGATGAAGATCATTTAAAGCACATCATGCATCAGTCCATGTTGGAGAATATCTATGATATACAAAAACAGTCACATTAATAATTGAGATATACAGACACTTGTGTGAAATGTTTCCACACTGGAAGAACACGATACTGAAAAATATATCAATAAATACAAAATATCTACAGTAAGTCTTAATTACTCATCATTTTGATCCTTTGTTCATTCAGTGCAATAGAAATGTAGGCCCCTCTTTGAGCAGATTATTCCTTTGTGTTGACATATTATGTCCATTGTTGTCATTCCTGTCCATATCCCAAAAACAGTGTACCGTTCTTTCTGAGGCTAATAACAGGCTTTTGTCCATTTTACAGCTTGCTCCCATGCAGTCTTTGGTTCTTGATTCAACTAAACCCCCCCCCAAACCCCTACAGTGGGGCAATGGTGGCCTAAGAGGTAGTGAAGCATGCTTGTGATTGGAAGGGTGTTGGTTTGAACCCCTGACCAACAAGGTACCACTGAGGTACCCTGAGCAAAGTACTGTCCCGCAAGCACTCCTCCCCGGGTGCTAAATAACAGCTGCCCCCTGCAATGTCACATCTGGGTTGAATGCAGAGAATGCATTTTGTTGTGGTGAGTCAACAATGACAATGACTGTCACCTTCATTTCACTGCAGGGTATGATAGTCAGAGAGACAGTTTTTGTAAGACAGTGGACTGAACTGCAGAACAAATGGGAGGCAACCTTGACATGGAGCCAGGGTCCAAGCTCTGGCATATTGACAAAGTTATTATCAGGGTTCCTCCCCACCAAATTTCATCGTGGGGACCCCCCACTGCTTCACAGAATTTACTTTGGGGTACCACAAAGTCCAGGGCAGATTTTAAGCCCCAATCCAGCCCTGGTTGTGGCCCCTTAAAAAAAAAAACACGGGCTTTAAAAAACCACTCAAAAATGGCACAAAAATCGAACAAAAAGAAGACCAGCACTCCAAAGAAAACACATTTAGTTTGGTTTAAATTTGTTTACCAAACCCACGCGCCCAGCACACCTCTCCAAGGACACAGCATCTCAGATATCGCTCAAAGCTGCACAGCTGTCCATTTTTAAACCCTAATAAGGTAATTAGTCCAATTAAGGTCAGCTTGGTTTCATTACTATGGTAACGGAAACCTAGCCATCTGCCATTATTATGCTTTATACAGCTAACAATGGGTATATGTGTGAAGTTATAAGATGTGGTGTGCAGGTAACCACATTAAAAGTGCATGTTAAGTCACTGAATAGTGTGCTTTGTTCTGCTTTAGGGTGCTTATTAATAAGTCGGCCTGAGTCCTCTCATGTGTGAGGTGGTTTGCACTGGTTTTTGCCACAGGTCTCATGAGCCGTTGTCAGGTGACCTACTGTCACCTCGGCCTCCCGAATTTTCTGCTCTCTTGTGCTCACCCGCCTGTCTCCGTCTTTATTGTCACGTGACACCTTTGCATGAGCATTTCCATGTAACGGTAGGGCGATCGGCGGCAGTGCCAAACCACCTTCGATTTGTTTGCGATTTGAATATCGCGCCTGTGTTAAAATTCGACAGGGCCCCTTTCACTCTGCACTAGGCAAATGCATCGAAAATTACGGCACTGTGCCCTCTTCTTCTGCTTCTCAAATAAAGGCTTTCCTTATTAGTTTTGCAAGTACTGTAAGTGTACTGTGGGGTAAGCAAGCTAAAAACAACATCGGCAAACGAGGACGTTCACGTTACCGGGAGCTTTATCAAATATCGTTGATTTCATGATGGAGGAATATATTGCGTTCATGAATCTTTAGCAGCATGCGTACTTCTTTTTGCTGGGGCTCTGCGACTTCTGTATCAGAGTAATATATTGCGTGCTGCAAACACTGCAATAAGTGTAATTTAGACAAATCATCTCGTTGGTGCTAACCCTGCACGTGCTATGTCTATGTCCTGTTGTGCAAGGGATACTGTACACTTACGTGTATATCCTTGTGTGTGCACCACCACAGGAGCTCCTGCTTCACTATCTGCCAGCACACACGAGCCGCTGCTTCACTGTGTTCATTGTAAACATGTTGCGAAGCGTAAGAAGCACCTCGCCAGCACTTTGAGGTCAGCGCAAGAGTGACAACAAACAGTGGTGGGCCTGCACACTGCAGCTGTTGCGTGTGGGAACCTGGGTTTGTTCCATTCCATAATTTGTAACGCGAGGTCGCCCATAACTGAGCTGTTTGTTATGAAACAGAAGCAGGCAGCGCGTGACCGAGCCTGAGAGAAACCAGAACAGTCAACGCGGAGGTCTGTGGCCGGGCTGCGAAGTGAGCTTCGGGACTTCCGTTCCTTGAGTTCCTTTAGAGCAATGTTTCCCAATCTGGTCCTCGGGGACCCACAGAAAGTCCATGTTTTTACTACCAGGAGTTGGTGGGGGGGGGAGCAAAAAGATGGACCATCTGTGGGGGAAACAGATCTGGGTTGGGAAACCTTGCTTTAGACTGAGGAAGTACCTGAAGGGGAATGTGATTCAGCTCTGTGGGTAAACTGGGCGGGGAGCAGGGGAGGCTTACTGGGAACGTCATAGTCCAAAGACATGGACTCTAAATAGGCCATAGTGTGTGATTTCTGTGATGAACTGGTATTCCATCCAGGGGGCACCAAGAGCTTTGGAAGATGGATGGACGACATGACGCTTCAATCTGCCCTTTGCACAAGTACAGGTACATAGGGGTGCTTTAGTGTTCACATATCCATCTTCTCTCCTTACACACACATTTATATACAGCTGAGAGCATAGCTTGGGTACAAGTGCAGAGTCAGCCAAGTATTCAGTCTGGGTGAACTGGGCTGCCTGGGTGTGTTCGAGCAAACGCCTTGCAATGGAGCGACGTCCATTCCCCATTCACAGGAAACCAGGTTGTATTAAGCTACTCTTGCTAACAGACTGTGCTTACTTAATTCCTATAAAGCTGAAACAAAGGAGCTTTGGAGAAACGGGGGAAGAAAACAGTTTGCCGTAAAGTGCCGGTGACTGGATTGTGCCACGATTGTAAGCCGACACAGTAAATACCGGGATGTGCCTGGAATCCGCCCCGTCCTGTCAGCAGAGCGATGGGCGGGATGCGAGAGAATCCCTTAATGTGGGGGAAGAAAAATGACCTCATCAGGTCTCACCCACGCCCAGGATAAAAGTTTGTTTATGCAACCCAGGCAGTGGAGGTGATCACAGCAAAGTGGGGCACAGCAAAGCGAAACTTCAGCTGACAGCAACCCTTTGGTCATATTCATCAAAAATCATTAAAGGAGCAACATAATGAAATGAACTTCTGGAAGAGCCCTTTGGTAATAATTAACGCCAATGGACATATAATATGGTAATAAACTGTAATTTATTCCACTGTGATTGTAATTAGTTAGCTCTGCTTGTGTATGCCTTTTGCACAATGTAAAATTTGTACAAGAAAGCAAATTGTGCCATTTCTGACATGCCAATTAGATGAATCCCTGAGCCATTTATGCACCATATTTTTTCCTGGAAGGAGAGCAATTGTACTAGGATTAGGGTCTGTAAATGTGCACGTTTTCACTAAACAGAGGTTGATGGTGGAGGTATTCAGGAGCTATCAAATAGGGAGAATCCTGGGAGGGTGTTTTCTCCTATAATGGGGGTGCCTTGTCCTGCTTCACTGGGTGCCTCTCTCACACACGCCTGCCCAATTATGGAGCAGGATCAAAAAAGCTTAACCACAGTCAGTCAGCTCCTGCTCTCTAGTGCCCCCTGGTGGTTAAGCTGAGGGGGTGGCAGTGGGAGGAAGGTTATCTGGAATTTGGGTGTCAGTATGTCCTGTACCAGCAGGTCTAATGAATAATGGCCATGTTAGAGTGAAGAAGTGGCATTGCTTGTAGCTGGAGTCTGGCCTACTTGTCCTGTTCTGCTGACTTTTTAAAACTGGAAGAACTATGCAATCACTCACTGGTTCCTTGAGGACTGTGAATTTTGCTCCAGTCTGCTGTGCCCTCCATGTACTACAGCAGTGTTTCCCAATCTGGTCCTTGGGGACCCACAGACAGCCCACTGTCTGGCAGGGAGCTGGGAGGGAGCAAAAACGTGGACCGACTGTGGGTCTCTGAGGACCAGATTGGGAAACACTGTGCTACAGGTAACTTATATTCATGCCATGGCCTGAATGGTACACTCCACCAGGTATACTCTCCAGGGGTACTTTGGTAGCAAACCAGCTAGCTGAGCTTAGCCGAAAATCCTGGGGCTTTTCTCTATGTAAATAGCAACCAACCAAACAACCAGTTGAGTACTCTGTGAACGTGACTCTTTATACTCAACTGGATGGTTGAAACAAAATCCTGGTCTGGATTTGTACTCTCTGAACCTCAACTGTCCACCTCTGGTAAATAGTGGGTAAAGAAGAGCTCAGTGTCTCATCAGTACACGAGGTCCCAGTAATCCTGCTTATGCACAGAGGCACCTGGTCTAGGATGAGAAGGAGCTCTCAGCGAATAAGTGACATCGATCCGTAGCTTGTATTAATGTTGATGTTGTATTTGCAAACTTAATAATAAAAAAAATGAGCACACAGATACTGATAACAGTAGGTCTATTTTTATGTACGGAAAACAACAAGAAACAAAAAATAATGCACAGTATTCCTCAGATAAAGGTGTCCCTATAATTTGTCATTATAACGCGGATACATCGAGTACCTTGCTTATGTGCCCAACATCAAAGAATTATTTTGCACAAAACTTCACACTTCTGCCACATAATTAGCAAGTCTTATGGATCTGGTAATGCTGCTTTTATACTTTGATGAATATATTCATATTTTAGAATGCATAATGGGTGTTATTCATATAGGAAAAGCAAGGTAAGAGCTATTATTATTATTATTGAATGCCAGGGTTGCTAAGTAACAGAACATGGCTTTTTCAGGGTGAGTATGTTCAAGTGTTAAGTGCTTTGTTTTCACTGTGCTGTCTGCATAGTTATATCATGTATCTTCTCTGTGAAAAAAAATCTGTCCTGGTTAGTAAGTTGTGTTTTGAAGGCGTGGAGACTTTCTGCGTGTGATGATGACTTGGTGTGTGTTTGGCAGAGGAGTAGTCAGGCTTTAGCTATAAGCCGGCATTTTTTTTTTTTTTTGCTTTATTAATGCGTTTTCAGGTACTGCTGCAAACGGTGACACCGGTTGCTGTTCTGCTCTCCTCCCCCTGCTCACAGCCTTCGCAAATAGGCTGTCATTAGCCTCATCTCCCACGCTAACAGCTGCAGCCCCTGGGCTGCATTGCTAATAGGCCGAGGACTCCCTTAGCAAAGGTTTCTCCAAACGCGACGCTGCCCCCTGCCGTCCGAGTCCCGGCGTCTGCTCGAGTGGAGGGTATACACGCCGCTGGACTGCTTCCCACTCCTCAGGCTGCCAGGCGTAGGTTTGTTTCACGCGTCTGACACCGAGGCGGATTCTTCATGGGGGAGAGAGGCCTCCCACTCTAAAGCCATCAACACAGACGACTTTACCCACGGCCCCTAAGCTCTCTCAGTGGAATTGCCCACAGTATAGGCTGGCATTTGGCACCGTGCCGTACGTCCGGCGGCTATGTACAGATCCACAGGGTGCGTAGAAAATAACATGGAAACTTTGCAGTTGAATCGCAACCAAAGAAAATAATCTCACTCAGACAGAAGATCTTCGGGGTGAAGTGGAACAAAGAATCTGGGCAGGGCCAAGATAACCCTTTCAAAAGCAGGGTTTGCTAATGCTCTGGAAGGGGCACGGAGTACAATAATACCAAAGCTTCAATCGAAATGAGAATGATGACTTCCATGATGCAATAATGTAAGAATTAAGGCCAATAGAGGACAGAAACAGAATTTGTTTTTGGGAAATATGTTTTGTTCATATGAAACACATGACACCAGGTAACTCTAATCGGTAACGCTTTCCATTAACGGCACTCTCATAATGCATTCATTATGCATTCGTTGAACATTCAGTGCATATTCATAATGCATTCATAGCACATTCATAAGCAGCATGTAAGTATACCTTAACATCCTAACATACCTTAATAGCTTTAATATACATTACTAACAAACATTATATGATAACAACTATTATAATTGTATAATCATATAATGTTTGTCACTAATGTATATAAAAGCTATTAAGCTATTAATATGTTAGGATGTTAAGGTATACTTACATGCTGCTTATGAATGTTCTATGAATGCATTATGATGGTGCACTGAATGTTCCACGAATGCATTATGAAACTGCACTGAATGTTCCACGAATGCATTAAGGCATTATGAAGGTGCACTTAATGTAAAGTGTTACCCTCTAATTTGCCTTTTGTTTGTGACTGTATGAGGACGTTTGCACGTGTTTGCATTGCCTGCAAAAGCCTTTGGGTGGCCTGGCTCCCATCCTGTAGTCTGTCTTACATCCTATGTCTGCTATGAAAAGCAACCGTTTCCAGAGACTCAACTCAAATGGATGTGGGTGCGGTGTGTATGTGTGTGCATGCACACCTCCATCCATCCATCCATCCACTAAGAACTTATCCTGGTCAGGCTTGCGGAGTACACCCACACCTGAAAAATAGAAAGATACCATACAGTTGTAAGTAAAAATGACTGTGAAAAATCACCATCTGAGCATAGCCACATTCCCTAGCATAACAGCACCACTGAATGTGTTAAATGAATGGGGCTTGCAAAGATTCTCACAAATATTTGTCATTATTGATATTTCACATGGGGCAACAAAGCAATATAAAAATCATTAAACTAGGTCCAGTTTTTTTGTTGTTATTTTTGTTGTATTTGTGTTGTATTGTGTGGATGTGTCAGCTCATTTGTTTTGGTTTATAGAGTACACACAGTGACAAAGAGGCAAAAATAATGATTGTAACCCGGACAAAGCCAGTCTTCATGAACTCCCGATTGAAAAATGACTCTGTTGGTTTCCACGGAAACCATTAGAATGTTGTGGTAGGCCTGAATCCCCTTCAGCCGCTGTTAATCATATTGCTAAATGCGATGTTTAAATTGATGTACCTGACATGCAGCGATATTGCCTGAAAGGAGACAATATGTGGATTAGTTTAATCATTCTTCCTTTAAGACATCATTACTATCAATCAGTCTTCTCATGAGCAAATTGCAGCTCAGGTTCTGTGGCAGGTCATCACAAAAGTTATGCTGTCATGCCCATTATGGAAGCAGGCAGATTGGGCCGATCCATCTGTGGCAGAGGCGGGGAGTAATGACTTCTATCCCGAATGTCTTGAAATCTGGACCCCAGAATCTTTGGCACATGGTATTGCCATTGTATCCTAAACCGTGGTGTTGAGCTTCAACTGCATCAGATGACTTGTAAAAAGGCTACTAACCAAAAAAACAATATTACAGAAGTCACCTAAGTGCCACTTTGATGCCTAATGACCTAAAATAAGGACACTTACTATTGCAGGCTGGATCAAGCATGGAAGAAGACAACAGCATTTATGAAATGATGGGTTCATCTGGTAAGTGGAGAAGTCATTTTGTTTGAATATTGGTGGAATGTGTGTGTGTATGTGTGTGTGTGTGTGTGTGTGTGTGTCCATCTGTCCATCCATGGTCCTTGTGCCATCAACCTTGAGGAGCTTGTCCTGCTCTTTATTCCTCAGGTCATCACAGCACCAATGATGACGGAGAAGAAGGCGGAGAAGAGGTGAACCAACAGGATGGGGAGGAAGAGGAGGACCCTTATGCACTCTATGGAGGTGATGATGAGGAGTATGACACAATCCTGGCCTCCAACAAGCCTGTGATCATTGCCAACCGACCCCCGGCACCAACTCCAAGACCAGATACCATGCCACCTAAAGAAGACAATACTCCCTTTATAGCTCAAGGTAGGACAATGCTCTGATTAGTCTCACCTCGTTATTCCCCATGCATGATAACATGATAACACATATGTAATATTTCATGACTTGCATGCCTATGCAAATTGCCAGAATTCCTTCATAATACAAAATATAAATCATATGAATGATGGTGAGAGTCATCACAGGAACAGGGGTTTGTAAATGGACAATTACAGTAGTGAAAATGGTGTAAAGGGATGAAGGAGCCAAGCCACTTGAGTTGTTTTCACAGGTAAACCCTTCAACAAGGGCCTTCATAGGCAAACCCTCCAACATGAGCTTTCACAGGCAAACCCTCCAACAAGGACATTCACACGCAAACCCTCCAACAAGGGCCTTCACTGGGATACCCTCAAACATGAGCTTTCATAGGCAAACCCTCCAACAAGGGCATTCATAGGCAAACCCTCCAACAAGGGCTGTCATAGGCAAACCCTCAAACATCAGCTTTCACAGGCAAACCCTCCAATAAGGGCTGTCATAGGCAAACCCTCAAACATGAGCTTTCACAGGCAAACCCTCCAATAAGGGCATTCACAGGCAAACCCTCAAACATGGGCTTTCACAGGCAACCCTCATGCAACTCATGGAAATTTTACTTTTTCCTCTACGTTACTTTGGCTTTCCATTAAAGTCATAAAAGTCTAATGATCTGGATTCCTAGTAGCATAACTGCTCACTTTTCAATGTCACTGTGGAATTCCACTGATAGATGTATCCTAATAATATTTTCATTGTTCCGTAATCACTTTGATTGAACTAAGCCTTATGTGAGCTTTGCAGAATGATGGCGAATCTCATCATCACTGTGGAAAAAAAGAATAGCAAATGCGACATGACACAGGATGTCTGAGATACGGAGGAGTTCATTAGGCTGCTTAGCAGCAGAGACACAAACTGCAAGACACAGCTGTTTGGAGTCCGAGTCCCGACCGTTCCACTATACGCATATTAATGAAATAGAGTGCAGAGCGAATTGCAAAAATAAAACAAAATTATGAGGTCGTGAGTGTCTGATTTGTGTTTAGTCAACAATTAGAAAACATTAGTGGAATATATTTTCCTTTTTCTGGAAAAAAATCACGAACCAACACAATGTTGCACAATGTTGTGTAATTTAAGAATGCGGCCTTTTTTGTATACATAATAGAAAGAGGTCAGTCTTCATTTTTTCTCTTTGGATGTCCCCCATCTTACTTTTGCCCCACCCCTACCCTGAAAACAACGTGCCCCCCCCTTCTGTAGATACATATATATTAGCTCCAGTGTCAAACAGCCACCTCATTTGACATCTTCTTGCTAAACTTCCCAACAGGAGCAAAACACAGTTACAGTGAGTTTTCTTCAAAGCCATCCAATTGAAGACATTTTGTCACAAGATAAAACCTAAGAGACCCAATTTCAGTCATAACTCAGTTTCGATTAAATATGCAGTTACGGTGTCCCTTGTAGGCCAATAAAGTTGAGAGCTTTCACTCGGTCAAGTCCTCTCTGTACTTTGCTTTAATTAAAAACTCATATCACCTTAAAAAGAGACAGCACTCTATTTCATGCCATGCTCCAGACCCACAATGTGACTCGAATCAAATAGGAAAACCATTTTCGTGTCTGCCTCGGCATGCTATACACACATGCTGGGTATTAGGCCGATCTGAAGAGCACGCCGATGAGCTCAGAGGATCCGCGAGCGCAGTCTGGCAGCCGGAGCAACCACCATTTGCGGCTGTTTATGCGGCCTCTCGCTCAGACGCGGCTTTGCAGTTTGGTCTTACAGAAGGACACCACACGACCAAACAAGGACAGTCACACTGGGAAGTATCAGCACTGGTCCTGCTCCATTCAGGAATTCCTGCACAGCCGGCATCTCTCATCATGGAAGTTCTGAATTAGCTACCTGCAGATTGTGCTTCTGCGTGCATATCTGCATGTGAGGCCTAAATTTATGTACCATAAAAATACCAAATCTATTTTAGTCTTTGCCTGCTAACTAATATATATGAATCTTGGCTTCCTACAGATTGATAAGCATTATAATTTTTAATCCAGATCATGCCAGTTTACCAGCAAAAAGAGCACAGCCTGAACTGGAGGAAGGTGGTGTAAGACAAAAGGAGATGATGAAGGGATTTGTTTCATTCCTGACCCCACAGCCTGGGGGGCCCCGCAGGGGTCACGCCTCAGTAACACGTGAAATCATTCCCTGTGTCTTTTCATTTTTTCCTTTTCTTACTAATGCCTGTCCTTTGGCTGTTCATTCCTGTGTGACTCACACCTCGACTCGATTTCGGTAATCCCAAACATTGTTAGTGTGACATGAACCTTTATTTGCCATTTGTGCAAGAACAGGTACTTTGGAATGTCCTTCTTCACATATCCCATCTTTCTCAAGACACATTCAGAGGTGAGAGTGACGCTTGGGAAGGGGGCTCATTCATTCACTGCCCCTGAGCCATTTTTCTGGGGGTTAAGTGTCTTGCTCAAGCACTCAATGGAGATATGATCACCCTGTCAAGCTTGGGATTTGAACTGGAAACCTTCTGATCACAGGTATAGAGGTCTGACCTGAGTGGGTACATGTATACTTGTGTGTGTGTGTGTGTGTGTGTGTGTGTGTGTGTGTGTGTGTGTGTTTCCAACCTGCTGACAGAGAGGCCAACTGCTTCACAGCCGTGGGATTTGACCGGGCTGAGTCCCTGAAAAGGGGAATCGTGACTTTAAATAAAGACAGAGGGGGGAATTAACAAAATTTAAGAGAGTCTTCTGGCTCCCATCAATGGCGTTTTTGTCATCTGAACTTTTGGGGTGGGCAGCCCGGGGCGGGTCAAGCACAGGAGGCCTCTTGTGAAATCTAAAATGAAAGCGGCCTTCTTCTGGCTGAGGTCGCCCGCGTTAATGTCAGGCCTCCGGGGGCCACGTCGCTCGCCCACGGGAATCCTCGCCGAAAGGTCAGCGCTCAGATAGCCACCAGCTCTCCCCAGGCTCTGAGGAGTCGCGTCGTGTTCCGCTATAATCCGACACCTTCTGTGGTTTGGGGCATAATTTGGCCCCCTGTGAATTCATAGGACATTCCTGATGATGGGGTGGGAAGGTGCAAATGCTCCAGGAGAACTTATAAGCAGTTATCGTGACAGCCCAAAAGCATCATAGGTAATGTAGTACGAAAATAAATTTCAAGGAATATTCTCCAAGTCTGTCACCTCTCGGAGACTGCTGGACAAGGTCAGCCCTTCCTCCATGAGCAGTTGTTAAGAGGATGAATGGGTAGGATTTGCGGGCACATGTAGACATGCAGTCAGGCCAATTGTGTGTTTGTGTGTGTGTGTGTGTGTGTGTGAGGGAGATCATGTTGAGGCAGGTTTTGTCCCGTGCGTGCCCTTGTTCGTGACTCCAGCAGACAGGCTCAGTGTCACCCCTATCTGCCAGAGGTTCAGACTGACACTCTGTCTGCTTACTGTCTGGATGCTGTTACAGACATGACCCCCTCCCCCCCCGTGCCCCCCAGCACCAGCCCTCTACAATAACACACAGTCTCCTGTGCCAGGAAAACCAGGCTGCCAGCTTTACATCCCTGGCTCTCATCAACAAGATCTCCACCAGCCCTTGGAAAGCGTTTCGTTTCGGGAGGGCATGTCATTCTGAAACAGTTGGGTGGGGTTCTCTGTATAGCCACTGGGCAAGGAGCCTCACTGAGGCTGCTTCAGAGTTCAGCCCGGCTCTGAGAGGCAGAGGAGCAGCCGCTGTCTCGCTGGGTGTCGCACACAGAGCAGATCGTCCTCAGAGGCAAAGCCTCCATGAGGATGTGGTGTCTAAGCCCGGCTCGGTGTCGGAGAGGCCGCCGGTGCTGCTGGGAATCCGAATGGCATCACACACGCTCCACACGGCCCGCATGCTGCTCCTGCTTCACCCCAGAGCACGGTTCATCACTTACCACAGTCACCACGGCTACTGGTCAGAGAGCTGCCCACAAACACTGAAAACTGACAACAAACCGGCGAATGAAAATGAAGAGCCAGTCTGATTCCTCTCCTCCACTGTCTCTAGCATTCCCACTTTTTCTCTTCCCCTTTTCCCAGCTTTCACACACCATTTTGTGTAAGTAATGGATTGCCCCCACACCCTTGCCAAGTACCTTGGGGCTACTCTGTTGTGAAAGCACCATATTAAAAAAAAAAAAATCAATGAACTGAGTTGTCTGAAACTCCACACCCACTGGCACTGTGCTGTTGATCAAAGCTGTGAATATTAATTTGTAATTAAAGGCTTTTGGTGTGTGGAGGAAGGGAGGTGACAATAGTGTGGGTCAGATGGGCTGGGGGGGGCTGAAGCACTGATATGATGCAGCATCAGCCTGGGCAGACAGAGCCAATGTGGGGGGCCACAGCACACACTGTCTGTCTTACCCCCCCGCCCCCCCTCGCTGACGAGTCGTGCTGTGAAGGTGGTGCTTCAGACGCTGGCCGGCGAGGCTGTGGTGGGGAAGAGGAATGATATCCATGCCACATGAGGGAGGGCCGTAGGCAGGACGATGTAAGCGCTGATTTTTTTCCCAGCTCAGCACAGGGTTGGGCGG
>JAODJU010000014.1:8428055-8440382 GCA_026776725.1 Gnathonemus echidnorhynchus
AACACTGGGCCCAGAAGAAAAGTGCCCCCCCCCCCCCCCGCCCCCGCTTCTCATCACGTGTTTTTAATCACGCATTTTGATGGTAGTGAGGCTACATATTAACAGGTTCCAGAACAGAAGAAAGCTGTAGAAGTGCCTGTCCTTCTGGATTACAGCATTTTAGGTCATGCAAATTGTGGTTTGTCCTTTTCTTCAGTACATAAGGTCGTTACACTTTTTTTTTTCTTCCAAAAGTGAATGTGAGTGAATGTCGAAAGAGTATGGAGCCTCTTTTGGCCTGAAAGAGTATTTGTAGAGCCATAATATGCTGTGTAAAAAAAATGCCACCCAAATAAGAGAGAATGTATTCGTACAGATTTTTTACATTCTCCAACAATGATAATTACTGTAATCTGGGGTTTCTTCCCCAAACCTACCAATCAAAAATTAGCCAAATGAGTGACTTGACTTGAGGATTTGGAACTGGAAACATTCAAGCCTTCCACGGCCTCTTCCACAACCCACCCCCCACCCCCATGATTCATCCAGCCAGACCGATACCATAACACAGAGGTACCCCCCCCCCCACCCCCGATTACAGTCTGTGTGGCCCCCAAAGCTATTTTCCAGCCTTGTGAAGATAAGACTGTCCGACTAAAACCACATAACACTGCAGAACCAAATCACAGGTTCTGTCGCTTTGTTTAAATTGTCAGCACAGTTTGGTTAGAACTATACATCTGCAAAAAACAGGAACATAAAAATAAGCCTCCATTGTGGTCATTTTTCTTCTTAACATTTTTTTAACATTCAAGCCTAATTTTTGCACAACTCAAAAACAATGTGTAGGCGGGTATTTTCAAAGGCTGGCCCTGATTTTCCACTCCTGAAATTCAACCCTGTACCTAACAACGCCCCAACTGCGTAGTGCACAGCTGGTCAAAATTCTGATTCTGTCTCCGCTCTGGAACAACACAGTTATGCACAGTGGCAAATTCACTTCAGAAGCTAACCGAAAATTAATCTAGCTAACCGAAAATTAATCTGTCTCTTATGGTATGCCGATTCATACAGAAGGGTGGTGTTCTAAGATGCGGAAAAATACGCTATGTTACTTTTTCAAGTGGTCATGTACTGTCTTTACTGATTCATTCCCTTCCAGTCACTCTGACACTAAATGTGACAAATAACAATTAATGGCCTATGGCAAGACACCAGCAGTCCTCAATAGCCTATAAGAAGACAGCTTGATGACTCATGAAGTTACGGACCCACACTCTCTACTTGCTCTTTTACCCTTGAGCAAAGTACTAAAACTGAATTGGTCCAGTAAATTCAGTAATGCAAAGGACACAAATAGTCCTTAATGGTCTATTGGGACAGGCCAAGCTGTTCCTTGGCCCGATCAGACACACCAGCTATGAAATACAGAATGTCAAGAATATAAAGGTTGTTTCTCAGATTTTCATTATGTGACCTGAATGGATTCACATGCGCAGCAGTGCCCTGATTATAGTACTCTGTGAGTATGGTGAAGCTATTCGGTATCCATGCTTTGGAATGATAAGGAAGGGAAAGATCAAGGAGACGATGACCTCAGCCGTTGCAGAGCCTCCCTGCCAGAGTGCTGGCTCTTTCCATACAGAGGTTGACCTCCAGTGTAGCATCTACAGCAGACCACTTCTTGCTTTTTTGTTTCCCATAATGCATTTGTATGATGACTCGGTACTTGGTTACAAAAGGGGACTCCATGATCTGGAAGGCCTGAAGGAGGTTCAGACCCATGTCAAATCGCATTAAAGGCTGGGGTCTCTACCACGTCATGGAGGTATGGGGTATTCCCAGAGGCCTCCTTCACCAGGACGATACCCCAACAAGCCATGTCCAACAAGGCCCCAGGAATCTTGATGCATCAGAGCCCAGGATGCTTGGATTTCCAGAAAAAGAAATGGCAGTGAATTGTGGATCCTCAGACATGAAAATTGCTCATCTCAGCACATTTGCCCAGAACATAATTCAAAGTTTATACTGCTCAGTCAATATTATTAATGTGATTCATTCACTCTCCTTTGGTTCATTTTCTCAGTTGATTGTCCAAAGATGAGCCATTTGCTCTGATTCAAGTTATATGCATTCAGAAAGTATTCTTTTTTAAAAGGGCGGAGGGGGAGGGGGGTGTTAGTAAACTCAGTGACTGGATTTTGTTTTATTTTTCCTTCCAGAAGGTAGTGGCTGTAATGCGATTTGCTCCTTCGAAATTGAGTTTATGGTGCCATCTGGTGGAGATTTGAAGCACACAGTTATGTCCTCGGGAAAAAAAAAAACTGATAACTTAACCTTGGTCTATCACCTTTGGAGACTGTTGAAGCCTTTAGAAATTATTGTAGCAGCTACTCATGCGTGTGTTAAACATTCCTTTTGGAACTGCTTCCTCAAAGATATCCGTACACTGGCTTAAGCTTTGTTCTGTGCTTCTTTTGCAGTGTTCCAGAAGAAGATGTCTCAGGGGACCGTGGACACCCTTTATTCTCTACCCAGTAAACAAGGTCAGCATGAAAGCAGACTCACAGCGCGCCCAACCTGGCTGTGTACCTGAATACGGCTTGTGATGGGAGTCACACCCTGACGTATAAGCCTAGGATTGGTCGGTTTTTATAGGACATCAAATCTCTAGATAAAAGCCACACACGGTAGCTGACAGAGACATCAATGGGATGACACTGATCCTTAGGACAGATCCGCGATTTCCAATTTTCCCGCTAGCTTGAATCGGTTTACACGTCAAACATTTTTAGCTAAATTTAGACACACTTGGAATCACATTAGGGAATACCAACTAAAGTGACCAAGCCACACAAGAGCCTTCTTGCTGCTGTCTGTAGTGTTGTGACAACAGTGTTGTCTCTCGTTTCTCTTAGCCAGGGGCCGGGACATGTCCTCTACTTACGACACTTTTGCGCCCTACCAGCCACCCGGCCTGGAGGAACTCATTGAGCTGCAAGAACAGGTCAAGAAGGGCACCCTGACTGTGGACGAAGCCTTGGAGAGGTTCAGCGACTGGCAGCAAGTCCAAAGAGGCCTGGATGACATCCAGCAGGTGACACCTTTCCAGCATGACATTCTGACGGTGCTGCGGCTACCAATGGAGTTTGCCATTGTTATGATAGCTAGGTGTAGACATGTTTGATGCCCTGAAACAAGGTGCAGTGACATTAAGGAATAAATGCATATGCAGAACTGTGCATAAGTTGTAGGCAGCCAAAGAAAATTATGTTTAAATGATCTTCTTGTTGGGGTAAAACTATGATGTCATGCCTGTCGAAGTGTCAGCTGAGCCACTTAAAAACCTCTCCTAAAGCCACCCCAGGATTTGCAGCGACCATCCAAAACACCTGTGTGGTTTTAGACTTCACCTCCAGCACACCCCGTACAGCTAGTCAATATCTCATTGACCTTTTCAAACTAATTCAATGAATTGATTAAGTGAGCTAGAGGTGAACTTTAATAAATACATGGAATGACTGAGGTGCCCCTGAAGAGAGGTTTGGGAATTGAAGTGGTGTTCATCTAGTCATTAAACTAGATATCAGTAACTTTTTTGAGAACAGGAGAGATTCTTTCTAGTTTTTGTTGTGTTACTCTCACAAACTTTCACAAATTCTAATGCTAAATTGTGTCCCTTGAAACTTGTCCCTTTAAATATGGTCGCTGTTGATGCATATTGATATATATTGAAATATTGATGCATTTTGTCCAAAGTCATTACAGTGTTAGACACCACACCTCATATCTTTTAACCCTGCAAGCTGTAGCCAATTTTGCTTCCCCAGGATGCTGCACTTCCACCCCCTTGTTAAACCCCCCTCTCTTCTCCCCCATCCTCCCTCAGGTGTAGTATCTCACCCCTGTTATGACCCATCGTTTCCCATCAGGCCTTTCAGTAGATGGCACTTCCTGTTGATTGTCTCCTTCTCTCAGACACATTATACTCTTCTACTTTTCACTCCTTTCCTGTTTTACTTTCATTCTCAGTGCACCTCAGATGAATTATACCCTCTTTATGCTCTATGCTTGCACTCTCTCTATCCATCTATTTCCAACGTTTTAGTATTTTGAGATTATTATGAGATTTTGGTAACTGTCAGTCTTAACAGAAGACATCTTAAGCATTGCTAACATGGAGAGTTCCAGTGAAGTAAAATAGCTCTATGCAGCCTAGGCAGTGAGATTTATTTCTTATAATAAATGCCTAAGTCAATACTGGAATGACAACGGGAATATTTTGCAGGAGAAACTGCGGCAATTGAGAGCAAGCATTATGAACAACCGGGAGGATGTTGAAAGCATCTATGGTAAAGTTGGTTGCTATGCATATGGCTGTGCACCTGAATACGGCTTGTAATGGGAGTCACACCCTGACGTACAAGCCTGGGATTGGTCGGTTTTTATAGGATATCAAATCTCTAGATAAAAGCCACACCGTGCTTTTTTTTTATAAGGCTCACATGAATGGCAAGTCAATTGGTTTGGGCAAGGATAATCTCCTATCTCTGTATGTGTCGCATATTTGTATATGATCTGAAGCGGCTTTAGATTAGATCAGCAGTGAAAATCGCTCATATCGCTCAGTCCCCAGACTGGTCAAAGTTCCACTAAGCTCAGCTAATGTTGCAGTAGTAGGATTGGTATCAAAGTGACTTTGGGCTGGCGCCTGGCACCTTGGAGTTAAACCCACCTCTCTTCTCCCTGACAGATAAAATCAACATCATTCATCACACCCCAGGTGGGTCTTCTAGACATGCTCGCCTCTGAATTCCAGGGGCGCTGAGCTTCTTGGAATGCTTTCATGTTCTTTATCAGTCTCCCCATTTTTTTTCTTCTGGACATTAAAAGTTACATTTCCAAGGTTGCTCTTAGAAACTGTGTATAGCTTTTGTACAGAGCCTTAATGCATATGGTCTGCAGTCCACAGAGAACCTGCGTTCAACCAGAAGGGTCACATTAGCCCATGAAGCAAGATTCTGCATGAGTTACTCTCCAAACAGCTCGTCACTGATGGCTGTAGTTTCTAATATGTGCATTCACTACTCGCGTCAGCAAGCCTGCAAGCCTACAGTATAAACAGGTCAAATCTGTAAGATACAGTTGCCCCCACAACTGTATAAACAAGTTTCACCCTCTTCTTAGAGGACGGCAGGTCATGAGAAAGGAATGCAGAGTTGGGCAAAACTTATTCTTTGGAAATATGGTGTCATTTTCTGAGGTGTCGACGAAGCTAATACCGGTGAAGCTTAACTAAGATTTCTAAAGAATATTTTTAGACGTGTTCCTGTTTTTTTAGCTAATGAAAACTTGAGCTATGTTGACCTGGGTAGTGCAGAAATTTATACTGTGCTGGCAGCTTTATATAATACCTTCCGTATGCTTCTTCATGTGAAAGCCTACCATTATTCTATCATCGTTATATATAATGTATATGCAGAAATTCACAAGGAATGATGTTAATAGCCTTTGTGCCAGGTTCATGGGTAGAGGTCTGTCACAGTCCAGCTGCAGAACAGGAGGACTCAAACAGACAAAGGGAAGTTGTCAGTGAAATTGCAAATATAAAATAGGCCTCCTTAAATACTCAGAGAGAGTAAAATCAATTCCCTAACCTAACAAACAGAACACATCGCTATGGGAACAGGCTGCCACAGAGCCTCAATCAGCTGAAGCCACCCATTGGACACTATTTAAATACAGCAAGGTAATTAGTCCAATCAGAGTCAGCTGGGTTTCATTAAGGTGTCCTTAGGAATGGAATCACTTTCCATGGTGTTGAAAGAGATCATCGAAATTCAGCCCAGTACCATTCAGCAGTGAAATGATAAATATACATGAACCATTAAGTAATGTGCGTGCGAAATTCAGCTTCCAAGAGACAAAGTGAATTGAATTAGCTTTATGTTCCCCCATTGGGGAATCTGTCTTTAGGAGACACGAGTGCCGGAGATAGGGGTCAGCATGTGGACACGGGATTTTACAGCAAGCCAATCAAAGGGCAGCAGGTGAGTCTGAACGTCAACCTCTGTGACCAGCTCTCTATTTCTGGTGTCTAAAAATCACTCCATAAAAAATATCCTTTCCATCGTATGTGACCTAGATAAAGCAATAGTGTGTACTTTTTAACATTTTGTGAATTTGCATGTTAGCAGTGACCACATATAATAACATATTTTGCATATTTTGACAGTCTAATTTCCTTTGGAAGGCTGACAAGCGGTAAATGTGAGTAGGAGTGGTTTCTCAACTTATCATATCAGAATGTTTTATGTCTGAGATAAGCTCCAGGCTACCCTGACCAGAAAAAAAGCAGTTTAGAAGATGGATGGATGGATGGAGGGGTGATGGATGGATGGTTGATGAACAGAGGGGTGATGGATGGATGGATGATGAATGGAGGGGTGATGGATGATGAATGGAGGGGTGATGATGGACGGATGGATGGATAGAGGGGTGATGGATGGATGGATGGATGGATGGATGGATGGATGGATGGATGGAAGGATGGATGGACGGCTTCTTTACATTAGTTTGCATATTTCATGGCTTAGTCTCCAGACCATATCCACTCTGATATTTCCATTATTTATTTCTTTGTTTCCATTATTTCTCATTGTAATTAATCAGCTTTTATTCAGTTCTCCAACCACAAGTAATATTTTCTTGGGATCTGTGTATGTCTGTGGCTGAGTTTCTAATAATCTTTTATTTTCTGCCTTTAACAGGTTTAAACTACTGATTGAATATTTTTACTGTCACATTCCAGAAATTCAGTGCTGTACCGGAAAACTTACTGCTCAGCTAACTGACCACAGGAATACTCAAGTTACTCAATAACTTTAGTGAATTAATAAACTTTGTTTCTTGTATTTCATTATCCATTCCATAATTTAACCTAATGAATGTTTTATTGATTGTTATTACCTAAAACATTAAAACGTAACTGATAATTGTTGATGTTTAGTGTAGTTAGTACAGTTCTGTGATATTTTCATTGGTGATCAAAATCTAATTAACTCAACAAATTAAACACAATACAGACATGCATCAATATCAAAAGATCGCATATTATAACTTTAGTTTCTGTTACATGTAATGAATTTATGTTTGTTGTACTTTGATCCCATCATAAAAATGCATCTCTGTTGTATTTATTGAGTGATTTCTGAATTATATCAAACAGGTGTTTGAATACACTTTCACATCAGAATACCACAAAAATATTCAAGAGGACCCCACCAAACGTCACCAAGTATCATTTGAGCATGAACAACACAAATAAATGTATTTATTTTTGACAAAGAATTTTCAGATGTGCAAATATAAAACAAGCCAATTAAACTTAAATAACATTGGGAATATAAAATGTCAAAAGTACAGCAAGCACCACTGATAGAATGGTCATTGCATAAAAAAACATTGGTTGTTTTTCATTCTTGACAATAGCTGTAACAGACTTTTTGAATATGTGCATTTTACAGCCACTGTAACCTCATGCTCAGCTGTGAGCTTCAACTCTGAGATAAAGTGAATTTCCAAAGCTAAATCAATTCTTTTTTCCAGATGCAAAAGGTTACCTCAATATTCTTCAGCACTTTACATCCACGCTTTAGAGGTTTGGTTTTGTGAAATGTCTGAATACATTTGTCACTCAGAATTTGATACAAAGCATTGTTTATCCTGAGAAATGTATATACTTTATAAATATTTGTCTCTTGTCCTTGAAGAAATGGTAATAATTCTTTGTGGGACACAGAGAATCATCCCTAATCTGTCCTGCAGCTGTCAGCTGGAGTTTAAATTCAGCTGCTCAAACAAGCTGCTTTATCAAATGGCAAACAGATGCCGCTACAATCTTCCATTTAAAACCTTAAACACACACAAAGAATCACTCACAAACAAACACCGAGCATCACTGCATATCTCTGCTATCAGACAATAAATATGTTCAGAATTTCTGGCAAGAAGAACAGATAGACCCTTCATTTAGGAATCTGGGAAAAGTTATTACCTCATGTTTCAAATCATAGTCTGAGATCAATATACATAATCATGCCAGATATTAGCATATAGGTAGTGCATTTTCAGTGTTTCTTTTTTTTACTTTTTGACAGAACATATTCTGATTTTCGCTAATTTTTAACACAGAAACATATAATGACTAATAAAAGGTTAGAGCTGTTAATGCTGCCTCTACTACTACTTTCTGAAGACAAAATTTGAAGGCTCATGAACAGTCTTTCCATACAAGCTCAGAGGTATTCAGTAAAATCCAAGAGAACGTTCTAGATGACAGGCAATGCAGCTGTTTGAAAGTGCAGATGTCACCAGTAAAGTCTTGCAGTACGGGCTTTGCTCTATCGCTTTTAACTTTATGTTATATTTAAATGACATACTTCACATTCTGGCTTTATTTTTTGCAAATATAAACAGTAGATAATTGTCTGTACTGTATTCACCTTTTTGTTCTGTGAGCATAGCTAATAAATTTAGCATATGTCTCAAAGTACCCCTGATTTCAGCAGTGTAATTAAAGAGTCAGTCAGGGCCTATAATCACCACTGCTCTGTCAGATTCAGTGACTTTAGTCAAGCAGCGAAATGTCATCGATGTTCAGGCAGCGACGTTTTGGCACCTATATGCCAGAAAGTATTTTCAGTAACATAGTTTGTCCTCTATATAAGCTGAATAGCTGAACCTTAGCCCCTCAAATGTATAAATATCTCAGGCCAACTGTGAATCAATACCACATTTTCTGTGGTGTTACCTTTAACTTCACATGGAACATTGCAACAAGTCAGAAATGCCTTACTTGAGAGAAATGAATAAAATATTTTATTCAAACCCATTCCTCTTCTTATGTTTATTATGCATCATAAAATAATTTCCCCTTGAAATTCCCTGAAAATTTGAAACTAAATTTGAAATAAGAAATTGTGTTTTGTTGATTCTTGATGGGTATACTGCTGAAAGCTGGATGGATGGATGCGCGCATAAAGTTGGACACTAGAGGGCACTGTAAGACTCCATATAAGGGTCAAACCAAATAAACATACTTCTGAGCAAGATGTTGAAGATATTTCATAGACAAAAGGAGACTCACAAGACCAGCCTTTTCCAATATGCCTGCACATCTCCTAACGACTAAATTCAGCTTTTGTGTTCGCATATATAGGAGTGCCTTCAGAGGTGCTTTTTATTATTTTACCTCAAATAGAAATCTACAGCCCAAATTGTTAGACACACAGCACCAACTGGAAGCCCTCTACTCGCTGCTTCAAGGAAAGCCAGCTGGACACATGGCAGTGTGCCATCTACGTATCCCCACTCGCTCTCATTGTGTCTTAGAAACGAGAGCATCAAATTGGCATCTGCTGCTTTTTATTTGAACCTGTCCTCCAGACTCGAATACTCCTGCTATTACTTAATTGATCTGTTTTCTTTTACTGCAATGAATCTCCTCCTGAAATCCAACATTAAAGTCTGCCCTTCTTATATACCGTATGTATAACGGTGCTTGTCGGATGTGCTTCGTCACTATTAAAGAAATGTCAGAGATGTCAAAACGATGTATTTAATTAAGTAAGAGAGGGAGGGGGTTGGATTAAAATCCCGCAAGCAAACAATGCGCCGGGAACTGAATCGGACACAGGCGCTTCAGAGGAATCGCTAGTGAAAAGCAAACACTACTGTGGTTAATCTGGACTCAGCAGGAGCAGGCGGGGGCAGAGTTAGGAGGAGAGATCCCCCCCACTCGTGTCCCCCCAACCCGACCTCCAGCATGAAACCCCCCTCCCTCCATTGCCCGGAACCTTCTCTGGCCCGGCGGGAAGATTACGAATTTCGCACAGCTGCACTCGATGTCCCCGATAAGGAATCGGGCAATTTCACAGTCGGTGGCATTCTTTCATCCCCTTAATCCGCCTGATATGTACAGTACCGACGGACCGGGCCGGCTGGAGGGCGGTGGACGGAGAGGGGGTTTGGGTTTCAGCGGAGAGGGTCTCCCACTACAGAAAGACAAATATTCTCCTGCAGAACCTTGCTGTATATTTACGTTCCCCCCCCCCCCCCCCCCATACCTTGGAGGGCGCCGTTTAAGATATACCGGGCAGAAACCTGAGCATGGGAACGGCGAGTCCTAGGCGGGGTGCTTGCTTTCCTGTGGGATCGTACACTTCAGAGCAGACACCACCTGAAGGTTCTGGAAGCTCCGAGCTCCCACACGTGAACGCACCTTTCAGCTTTTCCCCCTGACTTGATCGGATCGGTATTAGGGCTCCGGGGCAACATGCTCAGGTAACCAGAAAGAATTTCCAGCAGAAACGTGATATACTTCGAGTCTTTCTGCTTGCTCTTCACATTCTGACACCCAGCCACACAGAATGAGGATATCTTAGATCTAACCTGGGAATCACATTTTTTGTTATAATTTTTCATTTTGGGGGGCATCGGATGACACGAGTGCGTCCATATGGAAAAATCGAAGTACAGGCACCAAGGCTCAGCTGGCACAGGGGTGCCAGTCTACGGGATTTGTGCCATGGGTAACCCTTTAACCATCATCGTATTCCAGATGAAAATCCTTCGCCCCCCGATAATATTGTTCCAGTCGCGATACCTGAGATATTTCTGAATCGGGCTGCGCGTTTTACGCACATAATGCACTCTTGTGAGCCCAGGTTACGCCCAAAATATGAGCACTCTCCCGATCTCTGATTTTAAAAACTAACAATAGGCCCCTTTAATGCTTTCAAATATCTGTCACAAACCCTGGATGTGCAGAGCGAGCTGGAGGCAAAATGAGGGAATACACTCCCAACACGCCCAGCCGCGTTCGACCTCTTTTATCTCGCAAATTTAAGGCGAACAGTATTCCCAAGCTAGATCGCAACGTCGCCCTCCATCGTGGTCAGATGTCATAATGAAAAAACACGTCGCATTCCTCAGAATCGCAACATTTTAATGCAAACCACCAACGTACGCACCTGTCGGCAAACTTTGCCGTAAAATCTGCATATTAAATAAGAACTTGAAGAGTGAGGAAGCCTGGCAGTTAGTGTTTTATTTATTTTTTTGCTGGCAATCCCGTGGTCACATTAATCACCTGCTTCGGTTTGAAGGTCGACTGACAGAAGTGTTCAATGTTTATTGTAGCAGAGCCCGTTAACTTGCAAACAAGGCATGCATATTCCAGCCCAATGCCCATGTCTGTGGCAAGAAAACAGGTTGGGAATCACCGGTCGGAAGGATGTTTATTCAAGTGGAGCTACAAGCATTTAGCATATGATTCCTCACAAATAACTGAAGACTTTTATAAACGATTAAAGTGGCTATCTTGTCAGTGCCCCCAACAATAAGAAGGGTGCACACTGCACCTTGTAATTACCATCGTGGTTTAATTGCCATTGTTGTACAACTCCTGCTCCAGTACTGCTTACACTAGTACCTGGGCATCCATCGGAAGTTTATTTCAGCTGCACTGATGCCTAGTCAACCCCTCTCTACTCAGGACCCGTCATACGCTATATTCCAAAGTCAAGTTACTGAAAATATTTTGCTTTTTTTAAAGAGGTGGAAAAAACAGAAAACAAGGACAAAATTGCACAGTAAGCACGAATCAGTGTGCGAATAGGGGGGGGAATAAAATTTGCTGTGCAAACACAGTGGGCTCCGGGGCCCTGCGTGTGTCACAGAGGAGCTCTGTTCGGCCCTGAATGGGCCCCGCGAGGCGTGAGGCTAGGGGGTCGGGGGTCAGCCGCAGTGGGGTACGTCCGTCAGTCCGGCTTTTAATATTTACAGAAAGCCCATTCAATGGGAAGTAATATTTACACAGGGGGACTTATTTGGTAAGCTAACGGCACTAGGGGGAGGACTTTACGTGTGGCGCCGCAGGTCAGACGTCCGGAGTGTTATGAAACATGGCGGCCCACATTAGACGCGGCCGCCCGCGGAGGCCCGCAAGGTGAGATCTGAGAGCTGCCGCCGCCGAGTGCTGGAGCAATTAGATGTTTAATTGTCTTGAAATGTACAAAAGCAGCGCGGCCGAAAGGCCCCCCCCCTCCTTTCAGGTTCACCTACGAGGTGCCAGGCTGGTGGTCCATCTGCACCAAAGCACAGTTAATCCTATCAGGCCGCAGACCCAGCAAGGCGTCCAACGAAATGCCCAGCAAGGGCGCGCGTCTCCCGCCGTAAGCGGCAGGTGTGCGTGAGCCTGGGAAGTCGATCGCATCCTTCTTCCAAAATTTCTCTTTTCGACCCCCCCCTCCCCCGAACTCACCACCCTACCCAATGCGTCTTCCA
>JAODJU010000014.1:8463822-8504876 GCA_026776725.1 Gnathonemus echidnorhynchus
TCACGGAGGCGGGGGCACGATCAATGCTCCTCGGGTCCTTGGCGCGGCTCCGTCATCGGAGCGGATCCGCACTGCGGCTTTCCCAGCCTCGGCCCATCTGCTAGCGTCTAGAACCACCTGCCTGAACGCTGTAGAGCGGCTCACAGGACGCAAACACAGCTCATGAATGATGTTCTGTTCCACGAGGGCAGATTCTGCGTGTAGGCTGCCGACAGGATGGATGGGTGCTCATAACGGGCCGCAAAGAGACTGATAAATGCAGCGAGACCGGGTCGTTGGCTTGGACATTAGAGGATTAGCACCCAGTGCTAACCGATGTCTGATGCGAACAGATACTGTACGTGTACAGTGAAACGAGACTCAATCGAGAGGAACACAGACCAGACAGAATCATGTAAAGTAACCTGTGAAAATACAGCAGTTATAAAAGCAACAAACGAGATAAAATATTGTTTATTTAAAATTGACCATGCCAGTTAATACCAGACATATCGAAAAAACGTGTAAATGACATCAGCGGTGACCTAAACCAGGAAGGACACTGGTAAATGTAGCGCCTTATATTTCTACAGGTATAAATACTTAATGTCTAAAAATGACATCGGCTAAAATGCTGCTTTTTCAAGAGAAGTCACACATGCCCACAAATATGAAGAAGAGAGTGCAGTTCACACATAATCAGGAGAACAGCGACCTGGATTTCCATAAAAAACCAATCAATAGCAACGGCTGGCATTTTCATTTGAGATCCAATTAAGCTTTGTAAGCAGGGAGTAATGTGCGAGCCCAGTCCCTGCATTTCCGCAGGGCGATCCTGCTCCTATTGATCCGGCTGCGGCGGGGCGGCCCGGGGAGGGAGCGGGAGGCGAGCCAGTACCCCCACCCTGCGGGACCATCATCCGCTTCCTCCTGAGCCGTCTGTGACCCGGCGCTCGGCTCTCCGGCACAGGTCTCCAGCATGGCTCACGGCCGTCGCGCTAACAGCCGGCCACCGCACCGCGCCAAGTCACGGCTGTAAACAAACGACGACCGAGCTAGGCTAACAGAAAAAATTTAACGCGATGAGCAATTTTTTTTCTTTTTCCCCCCTCATAATTAGAAATAAGTCTAATTTCTTAAACATTAATTTAATAAAGAGCCGTTACAAAACAGATACAAAGTTGCTCTGTATTGTCTTCGAGTGTCTTAACTCCTGCAATTGCCTGCAATACCAAAACCAGCCAACAGACGGCAGTGCATGTCTCCTATTGGCTCAGGCTCCTAGCTTTTCTCTGGTTGGACAAGCAATCCAAAACAAATAACAAGGATTTGAAATGCACATAAATAAATCCAACTGGCAGTTCAGTAATGATGACAGAGTCTGTTTTGTTGCTTTCTGTGGCATGTAAGATTGAAAAGAGTGTCTCGAAATTAGCCACTGCGACTCAAGGGAACTGCTTTCTGAGTCGAAATACAGGAAATTCCAGCCCTGTGTTACCGTACTCCATGGACTGTTTTTAAACTGCAGCTCTGCACTGGGGAGTTCCTGTAGCCGGCGCATGAAGAAAAGCACTGGAAAGCAGAACAGCTTTCAGAAAATAAGATCTGGTTGTGGTTCCTTAGTCTCAATGTTTTTTGCCCTTGTTTTGAGAAACAGAAAAATATTTTGTATCAAACAAAAAAAAATCCTTTCTGGCTACCAGCTCATTTAAAAACCCACTGAGAATGTTACACGTGAGATCGTGCCATGATCACTGAAAACCTTGGAGGAAATAAATTTCATAATTTCATTCTTATGTGTACTAAGGCCACCCTCTTGTTCTAACAGAAAATCGAAAGGAATGTCCTATGTTATGGATAATTATGGATAATTTAACAGACTGTGAGTTCAATGTGTCAGAAATGGATCTAGTTAAATATCCTTTCCATTATTTTTTTGCTGTAATTTTGAAGAAATGTTCAGAGGAGAATTTTCACCATGAGCGTCTGTGCACAGACCGCCATGTCAGGCACTACCAAAATCGTGTGGCTGTGGCTCTGCTCTCTGGTTTAAAAAATGTGACATTTCACACGCTGTTTCTCTGTTTTACCCTTTGACTATTGCTCTCAAAATGGCTTCCTGGGTTCCTTACAGCTTGGGACCTTGAGCTAGCGTGAAATCTCCCAGGTTGAAACTCTTAAAACTCAGAGAAACTAGCAACTGAGAAAACCTTAGGCCTGTGACCATTCCCACGCCTTCTCATATACGTGAAGCTTTTCTTAAGTGTGTTTCAAGAAGACTGGCAACCCAGGGAAGTGGCCAGGTACAGAAAAACAGGATCTGCAAATCCGAGACGCGGCATGGGGTCTCTTCTGAAATCTGAGCTCATAAAACACTTCAAAGGCTTCTTTCCACATACAGGTCAAGGATAATCTGGACTGAGGTCCTTTCTCCAGGACCACGGCATCATTCTGAGAGTCTTCTCGTTCAACATGGCGGACAACACAACAGAACGTGTTGATCCGCAGACTCTTCTGTTACGGGACCTCGATAAGCTTATCTTCTGAGCCGACACAGGGTGTGATTCGGGTTTGGGTTCTGATTACTGGATTTCGTTCAACTGCCTTTTTTTGACCTAAGCTTAATTGTCACGAAATGCATCCCCCCGAAATAAAACAAGTTTGGGTGGGGGGTTGTGTGTGTAATACATTCAGAAAGCCCAGGTGCACAACTACTCATGTGTCTGATGAAATTGCCCACCCGAAATTCTTGGCCCTGTGAAACAATGGTTTCTCACAGGTCTGAGGATTCTGGAGGACACCGGTACTACGTGTTCCTTCTGCTGGGTCGTCACGGCGACCAGAGATTGTCACTAAATCGCATTGTTTCACACACAGGGAGACCGCAGACGTACGGGGAGCGAAGTGGTATTGAGGTGAAGATGTGCATGTTTGCATGCATCCGTACATGTGCTGCTCTGCTGTAGGTCACGGCACCTTATGCATACCGCACGTGTGAAATACAGACAACAGTCAGATAAGACAAACCTTAAAGAAACAACTTCAAACACGACTGTCGCCTTTGATTCTCATCCGGCGTATTTTCGCTCTCTCCTGTCACGCTTCCTCTTCCTTCATCCTTCATTCCTCGAGGTTTAGCCATCTCTCCGAGGATCCCTGAGTTCCCAGGGTCAGGGGGAGGTTCAGCTCATGATCGCACCTGGAGGTGGGGGTTGGGGGGGGTTCCAGCCGGTGACAGGTGGTGCTGGAAAGCCGGCCTCATTAGGGACGCCTTATGCTGCCCCTCGCCTGCGCAGTCAGCATACGGAGGTCCGCCTCCACATGTTACCTCACCTCACATGGTAGCCAGGGTGGGGGGGGGTGAGGGGGGGGGGGCGGGGGGGGGGGGGCAGGAGAGGAGGGGCTAAAGGGCCTCAGATCATAGTTCTTTAAGCATAAGGAATTTTTGTTTTTTATTTCTGGCTTCTGGATAACGCGTTCCACTTTTGGCGAGTTGCATGGAATGTCGCTGTGCCATGTGGTTGTGCCATGCGGCTGTGCCAGTTCAGCAGGTAGGTGGGGGAGGATTGAATCATGCGATGCCCCCCCCCCCCCGTCCCCCTTGCTTGTGCAGCTTAGCTTCAGCATGGCCAGGACAAGACATCCTCTTAAAACAAATCTGGAATGAGACTGCATGAAGTCGCAAAAACTGCACGCTGCCCCCTCCCCCTCAACCCCCCCCCGGTCATATGGGGCCATGTGCGCATCTGTTCAAGCGGTTCTGGTGCCGCCGGATTTATGGCTGCCTGCTCCGAGCGATGGAGCGACACCATATCGGATGACTCAGACCGCTGCCCCGAGATCGTCCTGTTCCGGACCATGTGACATTACTGTGCCACACCAAATTGGCTGGCCCCACTCCGGCATGCCGCACTGATTCAGCATTGAGAGGTAGGGGGGTCATCGCTCTGGTTTGGTTTAGCCTTCCAGACCCCCACATGGATGATTGGTTGGTCCCATCGGGTTAGATGACTGTTTACATTATTTTGCTATCTTGCCTTAGCGACACTCCTGTATACCATCCCAGTTATATTAGTAGTCTGTAGTTTGTACTCTCATGGCTGTTACTGCAGAATCATTCACTTACATTCTCTTATGGGTTAAATACATGATCATCAGTTTATTGTCAAACAAATATGAGATCAGTATTTAACTTGTGTTATTCATGACTTTAGCAGTTCACAAAGGTCTACAGAATTGACAAATATAGTAACAAATATAGTAACTGCTTAAGATAAAACATGCGTCAGGATTCATTAATGATGAGTTAACATGTGATCATTATATAACTAAGACTTAGTTTGTGGTTAATTAATACATAAGTAATAGTATAACACTATATTATTTGTGTCCCCTCAAGTAATTTGTTAGTTTTCCATACTGGTAAAAAGGTGGCTTTTCTTTTCAATCGCTTTCTATGATTTATTCTAACGCGCTCTGTAACAATGTACTTATGAAACATAGCGAAACTGAAAAAAGACGAGGGCCCATTATCTGATTTATCGACTAACCAACTCGTTTATTATTGTTGTGTGTCAATAAGAAAGCTAAAAGCTGTCTGGTAGCGATTAATGAATTGGGAGGAGGTGTGACTGAGGATGCCGTGCGATTCAGCCGTCATCTCCTGGCGCCTTCTTCCATTTTGTTTCCCAGAATGCCCAGCTGAGCCGTGACAAGGTGACGTCATAGCCTACCCGTTCTCTGTGTTCCTGAGCCAGGCTGCTGAAGGACACTCCCGGACGCACAGATGCAGGACGCATTACTGCTTCTGGTGTACTTTACTTATGCCTGAGAATGCCTGTGAGGCTCACCTCGCATAAAACAAGCGTAGCCGTGCGTGACTCATTTGCATCAGGTGTTTGCTGGATTGTACCTTTATTTATTAGGTAGTGCAAGTTTTAGCAGGTCTTGGTAGCTGGGGGGGGGGATGGTCAGGTTCAGGGGCACGGTTTTCTTCAGAAACCACTGACTGTACAAGATGGTGTGCTGGAGGCCCCGGGGGGTGGGGTCGAATTCTTTCAGGGGCGAGACCGTCTCTGGATTAGTGTGTTCTGTGCACAAATGAGCCTGGCAACAATGGTAACTTTGTCTTCTTGGGGGGTGCGGGTCACGTGGGGCCAGCCTGCAGACAGGCGGGCTCTAAAGCCGTGATATTCAGCGTGGCCCCAATCCCGATGTCGCCACCTTCAGGCGAACCTGAGCAGCGCTGCCCCTTGCTGATGCCCATCAGCCAAATCCTTAACCTTCCAATTCATGTTATATTAAATGCTTACATAGCCCCTGCTCTGACATGTTTACTTTACATTATTTATTTTACAATCTTTATTTTATTTTTATGTACATAATCATTACTTTTACATTACATTATCATTATTTTATTTTCATATAGATAAATTGTTGACTGTGTTAACTGTTTTTGCTTGTTTTGCACAACACCTGAAGTAAAACCCTTGTATGTAAAAGCACTTGGCAATAAACAAACAATTGCGATTATGATTCTGATTGTATCAAAATCTAAACACCTAAAAAACAAAATTTTGAGAGGATCTGACAACTGGAGAGATATTCTGTCTGTATATCAGGCTCTGTCTTTCACAGGCAGTGAATCCCGACCCGCATGGCCTATGCGAGCACAGCAAAGCCACAGTTTTCTTTTCCCTCATGTCACTTACTGTAAAAAAAAAAAAGAAAAGGCCCCGAGGCTCAGTGTGTGGTGGACTTCTGGGTTTTCAGAAATATTCCAGTGAAAACCCCGGCTATGAATATACCTCAAAAATGCATCTCAAACTGTCCTGTGAGCATAATAGCCTGCTGTCTCAGGCATACCAAGCCGGCTTCCCCATGGCCCATGCACGTAAAAAAAAGTCACGATGACTTGTTCCCATAGCCCAGACGCTTCCCGCCTCCAAAGCGGCAGATAAAGCCGGGAGCCGGTTCACCGTGGAGACCGACACCTGACCCAGGCCCGGGGCCAATGCCTATCGAGGAACAAACATTTTTCTTCTTTATTTTTCTTGTAGACAAAAAAAAAACAACAACAACACAGGAGCGATGACAGTTCATGCGAGGGGGAAGCAGGGAGTAAAAAGTGTGCACATTAAAGCACTTAGGGGGTGGGATACAAAAAATTCGGATGAAAGGAGGGGAATGTTTTCCTAGGCTTTCTCCAGGACTTTGTGGTTCTGTTTGTAAGAACATAAATACCAGCTTAAATTTAAGACGCTGCTGTATGAGAGATTACGGGTAACTCAGGCATGCACTAAACTCAGTGGGAGTTCACCCCCCACCCCCCCCGGTATTTAAACATACTCAGCAAAGGTGTAGTGGGGGTCCGGTTCACCGGGTGGGGGGTCAGTTTTTGATGGATGCGCTGGTGTCACAGAGCACCAACTCTGGGAAGCCCCCCCGCCCCACAGGACAGGGCCGCCGTGAGGCATCCTGAGTCCCCCAGGGAGGCCCCTGGCTACAGCGTAGATGAGCCCCTCCCCCGGCAGAGCCTGCGGAGGCGGGAGCCGCACGCCCTGTGGTCGCGCTGTCGCCAGCTCCACGGCAGACGGCCGGCCGACGCTCTCCGCAGCCGTGTGCGGTTTGCCGTTCGGGGGCCCGACACAATACCCAGCTGTCTGCTTCCCATTAGCGACCATGGGCCGACGTCACAGCACAGTGGAAAATGAAGCGGAGGGAGGGCGCTATGGAGTTACAGACATGGGGGCTGTAAAGGCAGGACAGACCAGCCCTTAGAGACCCATGGAGCACACAGAGCAGTAAACCAAGGTAGCGAGCACCATATAGGACACACAGACCACCGGGCTGTGATAGGAAACCCTGGCAGTTAACTGTGGAGTGGAGCTCTTATTGGTGGGGACACTGGCTGCTGTGATTCACACGGCTTGTTGCGGCAGCCTGTTTGGGCCAAACCCGCTTGCTGCTGGCGGTAACATTTCCGAAGCTATGATCGGTCTTACAAACATGAACCTCGGAGCTTGCAAACGGAGTAGTAGCCCAAAATGACATTAAATGCAAAACGGGTCACGTATGTAAGACTGATGTTATACAATATCCAGAATACGAGAGTTAGCATCCCACCATCCAAAGCCTCCGCTCTGCGCCAGCTCAGCACAGAGACCAGAGGTCAGCAAATCATAGTGAAAATCTGAAATCATTTGGGAGCACTTATGGTTTAATGACGTGCTGCAAAGATGTCTTCCTGTGTCAGCCGGGGTGGGCGTTTGTACCCTAAAACTGCATCGTGCTCCGGGAGAGCCGTGCTGCAGAATAACTCTAAAGCAGTGGGCCCCCGAGGCCGGCGGAGGTGGGGGGGGGTTGGTGTGGAGCAAGCCATCACCCCCAAACTCATGCCGCAGCAAGCCCCAAGCCACAACACATGGTCTGGCCTGCGATCCTGGCGCTCTCTACAGTACTGTCGCCTTTTCCACTAACAGCAACTTCCTGGCTGCGCTGCAAAGACCGACGAGGGGTCCGCGTGGAAAGGGGGTGACAAGCTACAAGATTTGGGAGACCCAAGGAATGCGGGGCCCAAAACTGCAGCTGAGACAACTCAATGAGTCCACAACATGATGCTGTCAAGGTTCGAGATGTTTTATGGGCCACGAGCAACAAGTGCACAACCCACTATGAAGGACAGCTAATGGTATACCAACAAAGAATAAACAAGCAATGTGTGCATTTTTTGAACACGGAAGAGACACCTGGAAGGGTGGTGATTAAACTGACTAGTAGATCCAACCAGGACAGTATAATGAAATAAACAGGAATCCGTATCCAGCGGCGGCGGCCGGAGTGGGTCCGGCCACAAGCTGTTTCCATCAGCGCTACTCATCACGGCGTCACGGACGCATTGAGCGTCCAGACGGTTAGCGAGTCCGCCCGCCACCCCCCGCCTCTAATGTCAGGGGGGAGCCCAACCCGAGGTCACAACACGTTCTCAAGTCTCACACAGCGTCGCTTCACTGCAGAGTCGGGGGGTAGTGGGGGGCGGCGTTTCAGATTTCAGCCGGTTCTGCCGCATTTCGGTTCCCGGACCCCAATGACAAGGCAGCTTCGGGAACCAAAATTAAATAACCTGCCGAGTGCAGCCCGTCGCTAACGATAATTGATTTTTATGCCGGTACATCACACACCTCGCGAATGCACTTTGCTCTGCGGACCCATCATGTAACCAAATCATCTGTGCTGGTTTTTTTTTTGTTATATTAAGGCACGGCGAGCAGACCTTGGCGCCCATCCAAGCACCGGGCCCTGCTTGTGGCTGTATGTCTGTGAAAAAAGTCCATGCCACAATGTGGGTTTGCAACGGATTAGATTTCCTTTCAAAGCACCTTCACCGTCGTCTTGACTCTGCTCGACGCCACGCCATGATATCTTGGCCGGCCGTACCGCTTTCCGTTCGCACGCCGGCCGTCTGCGGTCTTCAGATAGGGGGTGTCAGAAACCATGGTGTCTCCTCCAATCCACGCCAGACCTGGCCTTGTAGATCTGCCATGCTCCGACGGGAGTCAGAATCCCACACAGGTGGTGGCCCAACCGGAGCCAGGGACAAGAGGTGTGTCCGCAGGCACCGGCAGAGACGGCGGTGGTCGCCAATGGACCCCGGCTAGTCCCATTCGGGGCCGCATTTTTCCTGCCTTCGTACCCACGTGGTGTATGGCACCGTCGCAGGAAATGAAAGTGTATTGTTTTAGTATTTTCAGTTTATCCACTCTTCATCCATTCCTTCTCCTCAGCGGGACGCAGGCCGCCACGTTTCCAGCATATGAGCTGGGCTGCTTTCAAAGCAAGGAAAAAACAAAAGAAAAAAAGACTAAAACAACAGCATTTACATGGATTTAGCAAAAAGCATGTGATATCCGTCTATGTCTACTGGTTATTTGATAGACCTGTTTTGTTGTAGCACCCCAGACACACACACACACTCAAACTTTCACTTTGACTGTGCTCGGGGATAGCTTAAATAAAAGCCAGTCAGGAGAATTCGATCATGTGGAAAATGAAAGCGTTACCAATCTCCGAGCACTAGTTCATGTCCAAATGATGTATCCGGGAGGTCCTTGCACAAACCACCAATGTTTCACCCGCATGCCGTTAAACGTAATGGAAACCAGGAACCACGGTCCTCGCTCCTAACTCCGAACATGCTACTGGTTGTGTGGCGGGTGCAGTTACCCCGGAGCACCACCGGGGCTGATTCCACCCATGCAGCACAGCCTCAGACACCATGGGAGGAAAGTTTGCTCACAGGAAGCCAATGGGGCAAATGTGTCAGCTACACAAGCAAAATGGGCCATTTGCTGCTCTCTGCCAGCTTTCCTTCCGCCCCGAAATGTAGACACGTTCCCCAAATCCGTGAAAAGTGACCTAGCAACGGTCAAAGTGTGAGCAGCAATGAAAGAACCAGAAGGTGAAATGCCCAACGCGCCTTGAGTGTATGTGGGAAAAACAGCGAGTGGGCAGCCCTCCACAAGCTCGGCATTATGAGATATTTTTTTTTTAATATCTCAGCTTGCGGCTTTCTGTCGAGGCCTCACTTCAAACGGGGCGTTAGCCGAATTTGATATGCTTGTTAAAAGAGCCCTTATGAAATGGCTGTAACTATTTAAGGTTTCTATTAAAAAAAAAGTATAGAAAAGCTTGGAGGAGATTTATTGCATCCCAACCCCAAAACTTGAAACCTTTGTTCGGCGAATGATTTAATTGCACTTTCTCCCCATTTAAGTACCTCAGATGTGGCTATTTATAGAAACAGTCATGCGAATCCAGAACGTGCCTCCCAAATGAGCTTGGGCTTTCTCACTGGCGCTGGATGGGTCCAATCCATGGAGCTTTGCTCAGGTCCAGGAGTTCCATCGCTGGATTGTCAGGGCAGGTGGAGCATTTAGGGTTGAAGCAGGAGATTGAGTCCTTCATAAAATGAGGGATGGGGTGGGAAAGGGGGGGGGAAGCAGGTTCTATCCTGCAGTGGTGCATCAGGTTTGCTCCCATTATTTTGGCAAAAGGGACAATTGTCACATGCATTCCCCCCCCCGACACTAGAGGGCGATCTCCCCGCCAGTCTTCCAGAAGGTTATGCCTCTCTCTTTGGCTGCCACCAGCCTCAGCAAGTTTGTGGCAGGAAACACCATCAAATGGTTTACGGGCTGTGCCCATCCAGTGACCACGGGATTCGTCCAAGAGGTTGTTCCTTGTTTTTGTCTGCAGCTCTGGATGCAAGTTCCCTGGTGCTAAAAATGCAATAAAACAACCCAATATGGCTAATAAGTAATAAGCAAGAGGTGTTAATACCAAATGGTGGGCAAACTGCAACACAGATGGTTCCAGCACAGATCCTCATATTGACGCATATTGGCTCACTCTCTCTCTTCTTTTCCATCCCCCCATCTCTTACTCTTTTATTGCTTGATGTTAAAGTACTAACAATAGCAGGGACTCCTGACTGAACCAAGATGATAAGTGGCACCACTGAACAGAAGCAAGAACACGACCGTGTTTGATTAAAACAGCCCCCCCTGCAGGTCTTAATGTACAACTGCAACCCATCTGAAGTTCCATTTGTATTCTGCTTCCAACCAGGAGTTCTGTTGCCTATTAAACACCAAAACACTCTCCTCAAAGGATAAAGAAGTTGGCCATGGCGTGATCATTAAGCATGTGGCATTTTGTCGTCGCCTTTGAAGGGAGCGAGCACATGCCTAAGACGCAGTATGTGTCATTTCGTCGCAGTAAGCGAGCCAGAGACATTTCAACGCAAAGGCGAGGGGGGGGGGGGGTGTGCTCGAAGCCGCATATGCAAATCGGTCCTCGGTTCTGGACATCTCACACGACATTAATTTCAATCAATCTGCCCAAGTTGGCCGAGCTTCTGTTCGTTTTCGGGACTAATGAAAGAGACACGCATATGGGTCCGGCTCGGCGGCAAAGCCCGTGTGCAGATTCACACACCATATGGGAGCGAGTGAATGGAAAGATGCCTGTACCAATCGCGGGCCCAAACTTACAAAGGCAGCCGGCAGCTCGCTCCTCTGATTACCTATCCCCCTCGTTGCATGAAAGCGAAGGTCACTTCTCTGCATAACGACTCCTTTGTGCCGTTCCATCTCCGCGTCTCCAGTCACATATGTTGAGGTGTGCAGGCAGAGGGGGGACCAGCTCTCAGCTTTCAGTCGGACACCCACCTCTCCACGAATCCGTGTTTTGGGCTCATCTTCCAAGGAGGGCTAAAGGCTCAGAAAATATATAAAGGAGAAAACTCAACCAATTGCTGTTCAGTAAGACGACATGTAATCTGTATCTCACTCTTGGACTCATAAAGGAACACGTGCACCTGTGAAAAATTTAAAAAAAAAAAAAAACAGCAAAACTATTATGAATAAGAATAATATCCTTTACAATAAGTAAGGATAAGAACAAATATCTTTCCATTTTTCATGACTGCTTGTCCTGTACAGGGCTGTCCTGAATAATTAGAGTAATAATAATAATAATAATAATAATAAGAAGAAGAAGAAGAAGAAGAATATACTATTATTGTGTGGATTAGCCAACACTAGTCAGCGAATCAAAAGCCACAGGTAGCTGCCCTCCTGAATACAGTCAGCTGGTTCACCGGAGCAGTTCCAGATCCAGGCCTGTCTTGGCCAGGAGCAGCCGTCCTACCGCCAGCCACCGTCAGGGTGCAAGTGCACGTCCCCGGCCACCATTCACATACCGGGGCTATGCTCATATGCTCATGGAGACGATGTGCTGTGCAAACCACATGGGCAAGACAACGTCCAACTGCATGAGGCGAATAAAAATGAAAATTCACCACCAAGACCCTAGACTCCCCCATCGTGGGTTTAAAAAAAGATGTCAGGATGCTCCATACATTCTCACTGATACCGGTTTCGGATACCTGTTGGATGTTACTTGGAAAAAGGCAAATTCAATTTACACCAGTTTTTCACCCAGAGAATGTAACTTCCCTGTTCATGAGACATGGGACTGCCAGGTTGCTTGAGTCTGGTGATGTCAGAACCATCCCAAGGTGCCTCTTTGCAGAGGAAAGGGTTAAATCACACCACCCGGTGAGTGAAGTGCTCGGGGGGAGAAATTCTCATTTCATTGTGTCACGGCCAAAACCGACCACTGCCAATGCTCTGGAACTGATTAGGGCGGGATCTCACTTGCAGGAGAAAGCGCATGCTCGTAGCTGCAAGCTAAATACGACTCAGGGAGGCTTCAAGCTGACGAAAACATCACAGAGCCTCTTCAACATTGCCAGCAGCATGCCGTCCATATGCTTCACCTGTGCCAGGCTACAGTGACTATACCTAGATAGGCATGGCGCAACTCCGATGCAGCTGCCAGCATTCGGTAAACATGCCAGCGTGCAACTGCATTCCTTGCATTGTAGCACTGCAAGAAACTGCATTTAAACCCCATCATTTAGCTTTTATATCTCTCCTCTCAAATTTTTTATGAATTATTGCTGTCAATCTTTAAGTATGATGCCATGAGTCTATCTGTGATGTTATTCTTAGTTTTGATCAGTGTTTCTAGAGTAGAAACCCTACATTACACACCGTGGTGTTGCGAGGGTGTATAATTTCCATGGGATTAATACTAAGTCCACTTATTACCATAATGGGACATTCCCAGACTATATGTTTCTGCTTGTGTGTCCCCTTAATTCTGTGTCTGTTCCTTCATTATCCTGAGGTATATCCATTTGTCTATATGCTGCCGCAAAATCACCACCATAGGGGACTGTCCATTAATTTCTATTGGAAAAACCCTAATCCCAACAACGACAACCTTAAGCCCCTCCCAGCCCTAACCTTAACCATAAGTAACCAAAAAATACAAAAATTTTTATATTTTGATTGTAGTTACGTTGATGTTTTGATTGCACACACACACACACAAACACATACACTAACACACACACACACACACATGCATGCATGCACACACACACTTGCACACTGGGTGGGGGGAGGAGAGGCTCTCAGGGGTCTGGGAGAGCCCAGGAGACCACAGGGGGTTGGAGAAACATATGGCTGTGCTTACATCTGACCACCCTTTCTTCAGAGCCCCAAACCACGCTGGAGTGTAGATTTGCTTCAGGTCATTATTGCTCAATGTGTGTCGGGAGTGGGTGGGGGGTGGGGGGGTGGCAATTATGAAGAAAAGACTGGCTCTTAAAACAATAGCACTCATGAAGAAGTCCATATGCACCAGCCCCCCCCCTTTGCACTGTCGTTATCACCCAGGAGCCCTGAGACCCTAAAGGTACACGGTGCATTCAGTTCAGCTTCCACTTTTCCATCACGGGAAAACACATTGCATCGGCATAACCACCACATCCCATAGGGTTCACAGCAGAGTTCATTGTTTTCGCATTGAAGCATTTTGGGACATGAGAAGACCAAGACATCGATATTAAAGTATAAGGTAAAAGGCACACGTGCGTTGACCACTTTTGAACTGGTCCAAATCATGTGACCTGGATGGAAGGTTCTTTATGGGCATACTTTATTTTTATCTTCATACCTGACAAATGGAGGCTAGAAAACAAATGCTGCCTGATTTGGGCCAGAATTCAAAAGCGACAGTCCTCCTTCTGAAGACGTGAAGCCGTAAAACCCAAGGCAGAAGGGAGTTAGAAGAAAGAAAGGAATCTGACAAAACCCAAAGGCCAGAGGTGGGTAATTCAGGTCCAAAGAATAAAAGTTCAGACCAAGATTTTGTTTCAACCAACCAGTTGAGTATAAAAAGTCACAGTCACAGAGTACTCAACTGGTTGGTTGAAAAAAAATCATGGTCTGGACTTTTACTCTCTGCACCTGAACTACCCACCTCTACCAAGGGCTTATTTTCAAGCTTTTGCCTACTGAAATACATACCTGAAAGAAAGTCAACAGATTAAATCTAAACATGGAGTTTCTGAATGCTGATTCTGCACTGGTGTTGAAGTCCAATAATTCATTAAAGCAGAGCCCAATCGGAGTGTGAAAATAGCACGTCAAGATGGGGAAATATGTCCGTCAAGTTTGCGGCCTACTGTGAGTGACGGACAATGTGGGAGCTCAGAACGAAGCGGGGGGGGGGGCTTCAGGATGGTGAGGGGGGAGATTGGGTGACTCATGGAAACTTCCCGGGGGGCCTGAATGTAATCACAGCTCCAGAGGAGCGTCAGATGGCAGCCGCCTTCAGGAGGAAGCCCGCAGAGCCGGCCGACATGGGGAGGGTGCCGAAGCTGGCCAGGGGCCGCTCCTACGCCCGCTGGCAATGTGCGCCTACTCTACTTATGGGCAATCCACATTTGTGAAGAAAGGGGTGTATATTCACAAAGAGCCCCCCCCAACATACGATATACCCAATAACTCATGTGACAAGACAACGGACCAAACGAATCAATTCAGCCATCGGATAAAGTTACCCACTCGCGCCAATACATCACGCTCAAAGTATACACGTCCGCTCGCGTGTAAACACAGGCGCGGCGGTCCCTCACGCCTGAGCGCCCATGTTTGTTTGCACATATGCAGCATATGTAGTAATACATTTTTTAAAAGACCTTCTGGATGATTCCGTGTTGGCGTGGCATCCCGATTGTTCTGACCGCAGTGTTATTAGTGTTGGCCGCATCCCCGAATCCGCCTTTAAATGTGGGATATGGTACGAACGAGCATTTGGAGCGGGAGAAGGAAAAAGTGTGGATGAGCACGGCCGTTTCGGGGGAAAAGTCCCATTATTCAGAGCTGTTCGTCCTGGGAGCTGCTCCAGATAACCCAGTGCTGACGGTAGGTCCCTCCGTCTACTTGACAGGCACGAAGTCCGAGAAAAGACCACCTACCATGAAAAAAAATTATAATAATAGCCCATCGCCGGCGATTTGGGCAGGAAAGAAACTTCCTTTGTGGAGCCAGGAGGCACTGCTCTCCCTTCGCCATCTCCAAATCATTTATTCCTGTGCTTTCGTTTTTTTTCCCTGTGTGATCCTGACAGGAAGACCTAAAGCCTTCCTGCAAGGGGAGAGTATGAATCATGCCTCCAGGCAGGGTTCTCGGGGGGGGGGGGGGGGTGGCATTGTGCGGATGTCCACTCCGCGGTGAATGTGGAGCAGGACTGGACCCCCCAAGTGGCCAGCGTGCATCTCTCCACCACAGCCTGACCCCGACTGGAAACGCTCCTGGAAAACGGTCAGCAGGCTAAGAGCCATTTACTACAGTGGTGTTTCCAGTAAGGAACTGGAGCTGACCTTCAGCCCTCCTCATGCAGGAAGGAACCATAAGGAAGGAAGAACCTTTCTCCTGGAAAAGATTACCTGTGGTAACAGCTGGATAGTAACCAGGTGATACTAACCTGCTGATATCCAGTGTGACTGTACTTGTAAAAATTAAAGTAATTGTTTTGAATAATTGCTTAATTACTATTTTTTAGAAGTTCTCACCGTTCTCAGAACTTCAGTAGGTAGGAAGTTCAGTGGGTGTTCTAGTGGCCAGGTTAATGTCAGATGGAGAAATTAAGTTTAAATAAAACAAGCTCAACCAAAATCTGAAATATAAAAAAAATGCCTGCGCCATAAAAGATCTTGAATCGCGGTGTTACGCTTCCACCAATAGATTGTCCCCAGTTTATGATGATTTAATGGGATGGATCCACGTAAGACTCCGATTCCAAACCAAAAACAAAACTTAAAAATGAGTACCCAAAAGCCGAAGGATTAGCCCATACCATCAAGTAGGCCCCCTGAGACATCTTCTAGCACCACACACTAAAGAAGTATTTGCATGCTGAACCTTAGTTTGCAGTACACAGCCAGGTCACATGACATGTGGCCTCCCCCCTCCATTAAGGGACCATCATATGCTGACAAAGAAATCACTAGAAAATACCAGTAGCAGAGCTTTGTGGGTATGTGTGTTTTTTCATGCATGACCCCAAATTCACCCAGCACCCGCAATCTCTAGTGCAGGGGTCTCCAACTGCAGTCCTGGACAGCTACTATCCAGTCGGTTTTCTATCCTACCTGGCTTCTGAAGAGCCACACCTGATCTCAGGTAAATACCAGGGCCGGGTGTGGCTCATCAGAAGCCAAGTAGGATAGAAAACCGACAGGATAGTAGCTCTCCAGGACCGGAGTTGGAGACCCCTGGTGTTGGAGACCCCATACCTCCCTTAGTGCCAAACCCTTCCTGCAGAACCCGCTCTTGACAGAAGAGGCGCTGCTGAGTTCTTTGGCCACGGTTGCCATGGCACCATCTCTGTGGACAGTAGCCTTTGTGTCTCTCCACAGCAAATGGGGGTTGCCTAAAACTTTATTGCCTAGATGAGTATTCCACCCAAAGCAATTCATTCTTTCACACATTTAAACAGTTGGACGGTTTTACTGGAGAAACTCCCATTAGATATCTTGCTGAGAGTTATAGCAGTCCAGAATGTCAGGCAGCAAGCTTACAAGCTTTCTGCCTTTAAACACAATGCTACCAAAGCTACCTTACATTTCTGGTACCCAGAACATACTCTTACAGCAAACTCATTACATATAACAAAAAAACTACTGAAATTAAACTAGCTGAAGTAACCACAAAGGATTTAACACAAAAAAGTAGTTGACCAACTTGACCTGAAATATTCACTGCTTCAGGTCAAGCTGCTAAATGTCATTGAGTAAAACAGTGGCTAAATTGTACTTGGCAGCAAACATTTTTAGGAAGTCCTCCCAACACAGTGCTACCATAAACTGCCTTTGTCACCCACTTTTAAACCTCCACTACTGCTTCGAATTAACCTTCAACCAAAGCAAGGAAGACCCGCACTCTAGCCCTGGACTTAAGGCCATTTTGTTTTTGCTTTTTTGGAAAATGCTTGCGCACAGTGCACATGTTACGAGTTTCCTGTACTTTCGCTGTTAATCAGTGACCCATTAATCATTCTGAGTCAGTGTAACGGTATCCCCCGCTGGCAAAAAGTGAACACAATGTGCCTGGTCATCGTCAACGATTTACACCCCTGGTTGGCCTGGAAGGAGAGTCACACGACACAGACCGCAAAAGGACCACCTGTCGTGGTGGAGTGGATGTTTGAGCCATTCTGTAAACTCATTTGTCTTGAGCTCCTCCTACCATCTGTGGTTATAAGTAGAATGTATGTAGCTCCACAATTGCCTCTACAAAATTTCTGAACAATAGGTAAGCTGACCAGTAGCCTTGAATAAAAAGAAAACTCATTTGGTTGGTGCACTTAAGCAGCCTGAGGACGTATAGACCTAATTTTAGCTGCTCACATTCTGGGTTTGCTGCACTGACACTTATGAAATGATGAACTCCTGTCAATTGCCTGATACAGGTGACACCAGGTGCAGCACAACATATGCTGCAGTCCCAGAAGCCAGTTGGGCTTGCAAACAGAGCTGACAGTCAATCATCGTTACCCACAGATGTGTTACAATGTGAAGACAGCTCATAAATTTGGCCCATTAATGCCTAAGCTGTGGAATTAGTGGATTGAAAAAGTGGCACATGTCAAACGTAAGCGAATACTCCAGACTCCAGGCAAAACACTGTAAAACACACACACACGCACACACACACACTCACCTGGTGCACTCATAAGGTAGGCAAGTCCATATTCTTTTCATCTCTGTGCATTTTATCCATACTGTTCATTACAGGCAACTAATTAAAATGGAAAACAGCTTCCTTTGAAGGAAATTTATATGATCCATCTCACAGGTCTACATCATGGTCTTCGGCCAAACCTCTATATGTCTCTTCAAACAGTCATCTCCATCCAAATCCCTATCACTCAACCATTCTACTGTCTTCCTTCCACCTCACATGACCACTGAGGACCTCCTCTCTCGAAACACCCCCATGAAACATTAGCCCTGTTCATTCTCCATTAAGAAGGATGTTGTGTCTTTCCAGCATTGCACCATAATTTACAACATTGCACCATTGGACAACTTTTTCTCTCACAGCTGGTCTGTCTGTGTTTCATGCTGTTTCTGTGATACTGATACCTCGGGTCCCTTGCTGAGTGTCCAGTAAGACTATCACAGAATTAATTAACATTTTTAATTTAATGCTTAATAGTATGTGCCCGTGGTATCACAAACCAACCCAATATGCCAGGAGTGGATTACAATCTGTTGGGCTACATCCCTCAGTTATAGGCTAACGGTTGCTCTTGTACCTCATCATAGCTAAACTAGAATAACAAACACTTATCCTCAGAAACATGTACGATGTAGATAATTCAGACACGCAATTTGTAAGATCATGGAATACTGACACGTTCCACTGAAAAATGTTTGTTGGAGTCCTGGGTGGCTGGCATCTTTGATGTTTGGACTCCCACTGTTGTTTCAGGGGGAAAGTCAACAGCAAAGTGTAGAAAGTTGTCAAAAGTGAGTGCAAGCCTGGCATGGAACACTCAGTGGTGCGCAGGCGCACACATCACTCTTGATAGTACACGGGCCAAGCATGTATGAAGGTTCGACGAGTGCCATTATTCCTGCAGTGAAAGGGCTTTGATGTGACACTGGTAATTACGCAAATTCTTCATTGGCGATCATCCCAACAATGGCAGTAAATGCAGCCTCCGTAGCGTTCGCTGCTTGATTGCTCGCGATAATGAGACTGGAGTATGGTTATGGCTGCGTGGAAATATACAGAAGCCCCCCCTTCCCTCTGCCCCACCTTGAACCTCCCTAAAATCTGGATCTGGATCAGATGCTCTCGTGGCATTACTGTGTATCCCCACGTGCCGAAATGTCCAGACGGGATCCCGATATCCATTAAACCCCAAACTTAGGACTCTCTGGCCTCGCTGAGCCCTTAAAAAGGTTTCCTATGTGTCAAAGCCTGTGATTTGCATGCTACTTGAATTACTGTTGCGAAACATCCCCGTTTTAACACATTGCCAAACTGGAAACCCTTTATCTGCGCATTAGTGTGGATTGTAAGACTACGTGGACACTCAATACCGTCCCGGGATTTCCTTGTTATTCTTTGCTAATCCAATGTAAAAAAAAAAAAAAATTAGTGTAGTTTAGTTCCCAGCAGTACATGGAGGCCACCAAGCTCACTGAGAGCTGCTTGACTAAAATACAACTCTTACCCATTGCATCCATAGAGGCTCACACAGCTACCGGACTGAGTCGTACTAAAACCTTGACTTTATAGTGACACATGCATGACACGCAAAACACAGTAGATGTTGCTTTGCTAGAGTGTGTTTATGTGTCTATATTGTAATGAGGGAGGTTGAGTGAGTGATGAAGACAGAATTATGAATAGGAACTCTAAATTTGGAATTAGATGGTCCAGTCCTTCTGATGGGCTAACAATGTCCCCATGATGGGCATCATGTGGGGCATCTCCAAAGACCCATGGTGATGTCACGGCTCACTTAACCATCTTCAACTGTGTAGACCAGTGTTTCCCAATCAGGACCTTGGGGACCCACAGACAGTCCATGTTTTGTGGACTGTCTGGCAGGGAGCATGCTGAGAGAAAAAGTGTGGAACTGGCTGTGGGTCCCCAAGGACTGGATTGGGAAACACTGGGGTAGACAAAAGAGAAGCCTTTTCCATGAAGCCATGAATCCTTGGTTCAGCCTTCTATGTCCTCTGGAGGTGCCGGGGATGCTCATTTCCATGTAGCTGCTGTGACTGGCATAATTTCCTCATGCAGGCTGTTTAGAAGGCCAAGACCACAATCTGCCAGTGTTTACACCCAAACAGGCACGTTCCTCCGTCTCACAGAGCCTTTTCTTCCCGATGCAAACATCCCCCACCCACCAGCCAGCACACACAGAAACTGTCCAACCAAAATGTCCAACCAGGATGATTTCTATCGGAAAAAGAAAGGCCTCAGTCATCCTCCGTCGCCTCCGTTTGCCCTTATAAGGAACATTGCAGCTGTACCGGAGTTAACACTATCACCATGGTGATCTAAGGAGTTATAGGCCCCTCTGGACGCCCATTGTTCTCGGGGTAATAAATCCCCTCTTCCTCAACTCCTCCGGAACGCGGCGTGCAGATTCCGCTCGCGATTAAACCACAGTTGGTCTGTCCTTGCCCACGGTAATCAGCCCTTGAAAGGCGTCCGAGGGGCCGATGGGCATTTAGGCCCCTTACAGGTGCCTCAGAAGTCCAGCAGGAGGCCACAGTTCCGGGCCCTGCCTAGTGCGGTCGCCATGCTGTAAATCTCTGCTTACAAGCCAGTCGCGACAGGCTGCCCACCAATACCTAGCAGAGACCAGTTTGTCTGCAAATAAATCTGACAGCCATCGCTTTCTTTGAGGGAAATGAAGTACCAGTTAAAATCAGTTACTGGCGTCACTGGAGGACAGGAAAAGATATAGCTCAGGTGCGAGACAAAATTACAGGAATGGGGACCTTATGTGTGTGACATGGGATAATTCTCCATGTAAACCCAGAGAAAATCCATTTCTTCTAGTCATAATTTATATCACCCATTGATCCACCTTCCATCTGCATTTCCTGGACAGGGTCACAGGGGGTCTGGGGCTTATCTCAGGCAACAGAGAGCATGAGACTGGAGTATACCCTGTATCTGATGCGAGTGCGTTGCAGGGCACATACACCATCACGTACCCAATCACATACCACGGGTGATTTAAAGGGACCAATCAGCTCAATTTCATGTTTTTGGATTCTCAGGAGAAAGTGTAATTCCCAGAAGAAACCCGCATGACTCAGGGACAACATGCAAACTGCTGATTCTGTGCCCACACACACAAAGAGACTCAAACTGCCAACCCATCTTTAAAAATCCCCCAATCATGAAAGTAAACAACAATATATTCAGAAGGTGTTAACATCTGAGTACCTTTTAACCTTAGAAAAGTACCTCATTTCAGGTATAGGCACATAAACACGGCAATAGGAAAATGCCGTAAATGCAGCGAAAAAAATGCTAAGAGGTGGTTATTGCGGGAAGAGAGGACCACACAATACCCATATGACAGAAGCTATACGTCACCTTATTCATCGCACAATTACTGGGGTATTATGTCCTTTACTCCTCACCGACTGTCACGTTTACCCATGGCTCTCAGGCTGCATGCCTCCCTTCCTCCCTCACACGCAGCTTCATGCCATCTACAATTTTCCCTCTCTTCAGATCTGCAATATTGCAATTAAAACATTAGAATAATGAAATGTAATTAGCAACAAAGCCTGAAAAAAAGGGAGGGAAAGATACGAGCTTTCTTTTCTCCCTTCCCACTGCACTGTAGAGCACTCAAAACTCATTTTGCTGCCATGCTTCAAAACATAAAACAAATGGGGGGGGTGGGGGGGTAGCATGACGGGCTGGCCGCCGGGAACCACGGTCAGCGGCATCATCAAAGCAGACAAACAAACAAGCGAATGAAGCAAACAAGCAGTGGGTCACCGTTCCACTTGGCCTGAGCGGTGCACCTGTGCCTCGTTCAGCCTCGATTAGCGTCGGCTGAACCCAGTGCAGGTGTGGGGACAACGGCCCCCGGTGAGCCCCTTCTCACCGGACTCATCAGAGACATGTGCAGAAGGAGCTGCCCGCCCGGTGCATGCGCGCAGACTAAAATTACCCTGAGGAGTCACCGCTGTCAGGTTTCCTCGTTTCATTTCCAAGCAGTTGGTGCTGATCCAAAGCGGCCCATTAGTGACCCGGACTAGCAGACCTGTTCTTCGCCCTGGGCAGCCAGCGATCCATTTCAAAATATGCATGCAGCTTCATTCGATATGCCAGCGCCCCCCCCCCCCCCCCGGACTCAGCGGGATCCTGGTTTAGTGCGGAAATACCAGGTCCTCCCCGTGCAGGTCCCTCTCGGTATCAAAGAAACGGGCCCATTAGTGAAGCCCGGGTCTGCACCACTCCCTGGAGGGAAAGCAGGTGACAAGAGAAAGGCTTTAGCTGCTCAGCTTCTGGGATGAAATGTCGCAGGTGAGAGGCAGATAGGGCTGGGAGACCGCAAAGGACATAAGGACGCACGTGACAAAGGAAACGTTCACAAAAAGAAAACTAAATATGGTGCATCTACTTTTATTGAATCCCCAAGCAGTGCCTATTCTGCCTCTAGCAAGAGCCGGCCACGTATATAATATATTACTTTTTTCACAACTTTGTCTGTGTCCCCTAGTTTGCCTATGCCTGCATCTGCCCCCCAAGTTTAGCATATCTAAAGGGTGTCCGCACTGTCTGAGACACTTACGAAGAGACGTGCAGCTTTCTAACATCTGCTCTAACACCACGATTCAAGAGCCAAGATTCAGGAGTCAAGCGATTTAATGCCAGGTGTGCAGTGTCTCCATAATGGAATTCTTAGTTTCTTTACTCATCTTGATGCTGCAGAAAAAGAGAACAGAAAGCAATAGCAGAGTAGATAAGCATATATACCTATACATACCCACCATAAATAATAAACATATTAAAGAAAAAATAAAAGCAGCTAAGGCTTAAGTAGCATTATGGTAAAACCATGTGCTGTGGTGTTTTCCTTCAAAAATACTCCCTCCCCCCAAATTTTATTGGGAATTACCATCAAGATACCAGCATCACCATCACTGCTATCAAAATACTGTATACCGTGGTATAAACCTTCTTGCTAGCTATTTGTACCACCGGTGAATAGCAGAACAATGGATTTCCAGGACACTGTCATTCTTGGGTGTCAGGGAGCTGCTGCCAATTTCTGAGAGACTCCTGGAACTTTCTGAAAAAGGTGAGATGTCTGCATACATACATAAAATATACATAAAAATATAATACATGTGCATGAATATCGACAGGTAATGTACAGCTTATCAGTCCAGTAAAACATCTGAAATATATTCACATGCATATGAACACTGTCGAGAATAACACCAACACCCTACCGGTGTAACCCCCAACGGGACCACAAGGTTCCTCCCTGAAGCTTTCCCAGGTGGTACCGCCCACCTCCCTTAGCATTAATCACAATGGGAAAGTCAGGCGTGCAAAGGGTCAGATCCCCCTCCCACGCTGTGAGGAGAGTGTTATCCTACCAAAGCCGCCGTTGGCAGCCATCCTCATCAGCTGGCCGTGCGGCCAACAGTGGTAAGAGGTGATTTTCTGACAAGAAACATCTTTGTGCAGGACTCCCCTTTAAATTGATGCTCCAAATTGACCCGGCGAACGTCTTGTTTGGAAACTGTCAAAAGTCATTTGAAAGTGTTTGGTTTAACATATAAAAAACAACACGTGCAGAGCAAAGGCGAAAGCCAGACCACAGGCCCAAGTGTCGGCTCAGCTCAGCTGTGGGTCCTCTCTTCACCGAAAGCTCCATCATTTTCATATTCCCCCTGTGTTTTTTTTTTTTTTTTTAACAAGAAGGTCGATTTCAAGAGTCCAGCCATTTCAGCACGTGTTCAGAAAATAACTGTGTTAATACAGGATATTTGGGAAATAGCATAATTAAAAACAGATAAATAGCCCAATTATAAGTGAACCAAGCTGGAGAATGAGCTTTAATGAAAACCATCACATATGAGAAAGACTCTTAAAGTAGGAGATCTGCTCTGAACCTTTGGTGCTGGAAGTTTGATTTTTCTTATTATTTCTGGTCTTCTCTGCTTACTTGTGTTTTAAAGAGAACGAGCCTACGTGCTCATTAAAACCTCAACTTTTAGGCAGCTGGCACTGAGGATATGAACTCATTAAATAGTGGTTATGAACACAGACTCCTCACCTTAAGGTTGCCGGTTCAAGCCCAGGAGGGGAGGGGGGAAGGTGTTCTGCGTTGCCACTGAGGAGTGTACTTAACCTGAATTGCTCCAGTAAAAATATCCAGCTGTGTAAATGCACAAAATGGTAAATGGCTTTGGATTCACGAGTTAGGCAAGGATACTATAAACCCTGTCTTGTGTGTTATCAGAGTCTTCGTTGAATTGAATTGGATTAGTTTAATCCTCCAGTTTGCCTTCTGCGACATTGGACCAGGATTGTAGTCCATCGTCTGCCCAACAGGCTGTGTTCGCACACATGATGCTGTGTTCGTCTTCATCCCCCTCGTGGCTCACATTTGCTCCGAAGGGTCCCGTCGGGCCGTGCTTGGAAATCCAGGCGGCGCCAAGGAATAATGAAGCGCGTAAGCCACTGAAGGCACGTCAGTGCAGCCGCATTAATAAGGCCGGGGGACGGGGCGCCCTCAGCCCGAAAGGCCGTGCCGTGGCACACCTCTGCATCCCGAAAGCCCCCGCCCCCGCCTCCATCTGCGCCAGGCTGAACTTTGCTTCTGCTGCCCAGCTCAAACGGGATCGCATACCAGATCTAGAACCAGAACCGGCAGAAGAGGAGCTAGTGAACATCAAGCGGTGCCTGATTAGATCAAGTACAATCAGGGGCTCGAGTGTCGGGAAACACCACAGTGTCTGAAAACACAGTGATTCGTCGTAAAGTTTCTGTGATTCATGATTAGGCGACTTGGGACTGAAGTCTGTTGTAGAGAATCCCATGACTTTGGCCAGCAGTAAACAAAAAGTGGACGTCCTACACACCTAGAAGCTCTCATCACCCAGGGGACTTTCTGGTGACATCCATTCAATGCAGCACATGACTCCAAAAGAAAACGATACCACTTTTTCTTTGGAACTAAAAATGTTCAGTGTGTCCCCATGCAGTCCTCTTCTCAGTGTTTACTAAGCTCACCCCAAAAGTATCACCACCATGTTTGAAATACAAACACGCATGAATGTCAGTATGTGGCCAAGCAGTGCTCACTAATGAAAGGAATGACACCTCCTAAAGCAGAATTTTGTTTTCAGAACGTCCAATAAACGGTCCCAAATCATTGTAATGAAACTTGCGGCTAACATCTGGTTTGATTCAGGAAAATGCCCCCAGCACTCCAACACTTTAACACCAGAATCTGGGTTACAGAAAGAAAAAAAAAGTATGAAAGTTCATGTAGGCCAATACATTTAAGAGTTTTACTTTGGTGGTGACGAACTTTAACATCTCTTGTGCAGGCCTTTCTGAAAAGGCTCGCTCCATCTCTCCTTACAGGCCGACTCTGCTGATCCTCTCCAACAGTTTACATAAATAGCGGTGGGAATCACAATGGGCAGTTTCCTCACTTGCTGCCTTTCTACACGTCCCCCCCCAGACCCGCTAATCGACTGCATCGGAGCTCCTTGGATCCATTACCCTCCATAACGGAGCAACGAACCCACATAGGCGCAGGCTACACCAAAGGAGGCAGCAGCCGTCTGTAATGAGAAGCACGTGGGCTGTTTGTCCCATAATAAATGGGCACCATGGATAAACAGCAGATTGAGGAGGACAATTTGACCACCATCTCTAGATTTACAATGAAATCACTGCATCGGAAGATGGTTAATAAGGACTTAGCGTAAATTTAGCTCCCCGTTAACAGCTTCTTATTCTCGAGCTAATCTTTAAAACACTGGACTTTACTCTGTTAAATTTGTTGGTCCTTAAAAATAAAGACTCGTAAATTATACATGCCCAAGGCGGTTCACAAGGTGTTTTATATAATGCTATATTTTAAAAGTAATTATGTTGAAGATCCTGATGTTGAAGGTGCATTTCATTCAGTGTTTGGCTTGCTATGCTAGCTTCTGACAACGACTCGATATTTCATGATTTTCTCCATATGCTTGACATGTTTTTTTGGTATGAACTTGTTTTCTATCCCAGTGAAGACCTTGGTAAGACTGTGTTGCATTTTCCAGCATGGAAACATGAGATGCACACAACACAAAACCGTGTCTGCAGCCCGCCAGTGTTTTTTTACGCATTAGCGAGCAGCTTTGCTGTTGTAATCTTCTCACCGGCATGTCAGGGGGAGTAATCCCTTGGAATTTAACACTTAAGGCGCTGACCATAGTTTATGTTCGACTTTAAGATGGGCCTTCTTCACACGGGTCGCTGGGGTCTGGCCAATGACGCATTTGGACAAATGGAGATCTCCAGGCAGGCTAAGGTCGCCACGGAAACCCGAGAGCAGACAAAGCGAGCGTTCACGACCCCAGGCGTATCCACGACATGTTATCAGAGCAGTATAGTTGTGGTTGACACTGTGGTCTCACACCTCCTGTGAACTGTTGAAGGGTTCAAATCCCACCTCTGCACTCAGGGGCGTGGCTAGAAATGCTGGCCCCCCTGACATAATGTTTCCTTGGGCCTCCCCGCTTAATTTTAGGTGTAATTTTACATATTTGAGGGCCCCCTTAAAGTGCTGGGCCCCCTGAATCTGCCAGGGTATCCAGACCCCTACTGCGCTCTGGACTTTGTGTGTGGAGTTTGCATGATCTCCCTGTCTCACATAAGTTTTCTCCCACGGTCTACAGATATGATGTTAGGCTAATTAGTGCCTCGAAATAGCCAGTATGTCGCAAGCTTGTGTGTGTGTGTGTGTGTGTGTGTGTGCGCCCTGCACAGGGATAGCATGCCTTCCAGGGTATACCTCTGCCCTGTGCTGCCTGGGAGAGACTCCAGGGCCCTCCCTTGACCCAGACCAGCATAAATGTTCAGAAGATAGATGGATAGATGAATGGGAGGTGATTGTTTAATGTTTAAAGCTTTAACGAATCGGCGATGAACTCACGAGCACAGCACTGCCGACCCCCTCGCCCCGAGAAAAGGCGACATTAATCACGGAGATGTTACTGTTAGCCGGCGCACTGCGTGCCGAGGTACAGCTGCGAAACCTCAAACAGGGATTACAGTCGGATTTGGCCTTCTGTCTATAAGCTGCCATTTGAAAAAAGACACGAGGGACATCTCCCGGCGGAGCAGGAGTGACAGGATTTATTATTTAAATGGACTTTTGACAGAATGCGGTTAGCAATTAATTTAATGAATGTGGACATGGTAGCAATACTGTATAGCCTATGACATAGCTATATACATAGCTATATATTAACTATATTATCCTTTATTTCCATTATATTCACACCTGTATTTCTACATGCTACATGTAGAGCTTATTCTCAGTTTGAGGCAGTTTCCAATTGTCTCATCTTAAGGTTTAGATAAAGGTTTTTTGAGCATTCATGAAATAGTTAACATAAGATTACCCCCATAAAAACATGAAACCTCACAACACAAACTGGGATGGTGTCTTCTTACGTTTCCTCCTGCAGATTCTAGCATCAGTACCGTTGTAGTTGAAGGTGAGTTCTTTATTTTCTTTACCTCTAACAACAACAGAATACTCATAGAAAATGTCCACCGTATTGCATGCGAAGTGAACATAAACATCGCATCTTACGTAAGCTACACTGACGGATCGTTGATGTTCAATTGCCCTATAGCGTAACGGAAAATAAATTATCATACTACTTAACCATTCTGAAATGAATACAACCACGTGTAAGCCGTAATTTAATTGGCCAATTAGTGACTGCTACACGCCACATGTCATTTAAATATATCTGTTATTGCTGTAGTTGAGAATCAAAACATATTTTACACCAAAAATTGAATGATATGTCGAAATAATATTTGTTGGAGAGTTTTAAGTGTACTGTAATGTAGTCTTGCTAAGAAACATGGAGTAAATTTCAGATGAAAGCTGTAAACCTTATAGGCTCGTGTGAACTGGAATCAGCTGGTCTATATTATTTGCCAGGTAACCAGACCCATTGCTAGGGGTAACATTGTTGTTTGTTGTTATTGTTCTTGTTTGTTGTTGTTGTTCTTGTTGCTGCTATTACTGCTTATGCCTTTGTATATTTGCTGAATTATGGATCAAATTTTACCTTTACATATTCTTGCGCCCATAAAAACATGTTAATGCTCTGGTTTAGGCCCAGTTGTCCTGTCCAGGGTGCCTGCGATGTTTAAATACTGTCCCAAAAGCTTCAGTCTTAGTGGGATTAGCAGTGGGCTCAGCTGTCACATGATGAGACTTTGGGGTTCTCCGCGAAATTGATTCAACAGCTTGTTCATTTCGCCATTTGGGACTGCTGGCAGGTAAGGCACTTTGGGGCTCCGATCCAATCAAACCCCCAGCAGTCGTTATCGCATTTGCCGTCAGTTTTGTTTACTCTCTTGCTGAGCCCAGGTGATGGGATTTTTAAGGGCCTCTTGTAAATATGTGGTATTTACTTTTCTGGTAATATTATTCATTGTATCATAATGTGCTGTCCCCACATAATCTCTTTTAAATCCAGGTTTTTGTTCTTTCTTTCTCTTTGCATATCTATCTATCTATCTATCTATCTATCTATCTATCTATCTATCTATCTATCTATCTATCTATCTATCTATCTATCTATCATCATCATCTAGTTTTTTATTTGATTATTCAATTAGTGGGGGGGCTGCTTTTCTTACATTACATTTCTTTGCAGTTTTTGTCTCTATAGTCTTGATTTCAGGAAAGTATCTTTTCAGATCATGTCCAGTCTGCGGTGTAATTTTTTAGCAGCTTGGGCTGCTCTCCATACTGGCAGCAGACGTCGACATTCCGTTGTCATCTTTCGCTCTTTGATTGATGTCGACACTCTTATTTTAGCCTCGTAATACGGATTATGACCCTGTCGCGTGAGTTTTTCGCCTCGTATCTGCTGCTACGCCTTGAAGCGTTCAGGAGGATCGATGTGGAATGTGGTGCTTTTCTGAAAACAATGCGCCCGGTTTGCTGCAACGGCCGCAGCTCAAGCTCCACAGGAAGCTGCTGTCAGGGCACTTCAGCGCAAATGAGAAGCAGGGCCCTCCTACTCGCTTGTTCCAGGGGGGCTGGGGGAAACGGTTACGGAGGTAGCCTCGCTCCAGAAAGTCCCAGTCCTACATATACACACCTCAATTCCAGCCCTCCCCCCCAATGGTGTGTGCCACTTGAGTCGACAGAGTGTTCAGGTCTGAGATTTCCCCTCTCTACCCCCACCCCCCCAATCTCTCTCCATCAGGCCCTGCTCACATTCATGCGCTGACTCTCAAGATTTACATCGCCAGAGGGCCAGTGGACAGGTTTCGTTTATGTTTGCGTTTGAGGCGCTATGACGCCCTGTATGCAAAAATAATTCGACTTGTGTGGACGTGTTACGACACATTTTAGCGGGATTTCTTGTGCAGCACCGAGAATATCCTCGGAAAGACGGTTTTTGATAAGCTGGTTCTCTAAGACGGAAAAGAAGAAGAGACCTCTGCTGAGAAGAGTCTCCAGGAGCACAGATACTGGGCCAGGGAGTGAGTGGTGGTGCATAGCACGTTATGTAATAAGGTGTGCATGCTCTGGCGTTGGGTCTTGTCTTTAGCGCTGGTGGAATTTCCTCTGTCAAACCCATCTTCCTGCACCTGCATGAAATTTGACCACTTTTACCATACATGACAGGGGGGGAGGGAAGCCTGGGTTTTTGCAGTTAATTAATGTATTTTTTTGTGTAATTTTAGATGCTGGAGGTAGTGTTTTGCAAGCAACAAAAAGGGGTTTTGTGGCTGTCTGAATGGCTTCACGACAGCTGGGTTACAGACCAGCTTTTTTATCTGACAAGCCGTGTTGACGGACTCGACAGCCCTGGCATAGCTAGCATACTTTCCCTCTCGTAGGTATTCCTTTGAAAAGATAGCAAGGCCTAATTATCATCAATTGAAGTTTCGCCTGTATGAATTAATGAGCCTCTTTATGTTTGATTGATTGCAAAGGCCACTTCTCACGCGACGTAAACACGACATTTATGAAAGTACCATGCTGCAGGCAAACTTTATTCGAACGCATGTTTACGTCGAGAGGACCGGACCCAGGCCTGCCACCGGCGTCCTGACTGCATTCTCTGCCTCAGCTTTCTCATATTTCAGCTAAATGGCCCCCACTGGGGCTGAGGAATGTATTGAGTATCATAAATCAAGGCCCTGATAGAACATTGGCGGGTGGACTGCGCCACCAAGCAGCGAGACGTACAGGAGGGATACTTTAAGGTGAACTTTATCATTCCGATGAGAAGTTCAGACTTTGCAGGAAAAGGAAAGATAAGTTAAAAAAAAAAAAAAAAAACGTGAGTTGTGTACTTTATTTAATGACAGAGCAGCGGATATGAATAATTCAGCCTCTTGTGTGACACATTTCCAGCAACTCCTTTGCATTCCTCGCCCACAAATTACTTGGATTGCTCCAGGAGTATACAGATCAATCCAGACCTAATCCTTGCTTTTACTGTTGCATGCCTCCTGACTGTGATCAGGCCTTGATTCGCAGTTCCTCCATTACCAGTATGTTTTTGAAACAAACCCCTCCCCCTGTCCTCCTCCACCACCCCACCCACATGAATGATTTTTGTAAGTGCAGAACTGGCTTGTGAGAGATTTCAGGACAAGCAACGGAATGGGAGATACAAAGTATCCATATGAATTTCATTTGTAGCAGTGGTCTAGGGTTTGTGATTAAAAGCACACAGTAAACACCGTGCAGAAATCTCACCCTGGAGTCCAAAAATCCCGACAGCAGGTGGGCCCCTGTTCTTCGCTGACAGTCCGCGGTGTCAACTACAGCAAGCCCATATCGACTGCATAAACTTCCCGCAATGCATTTTTCATTAAAATATCCCCTTTGGTTGTGACTTTGGGTACGTTTCATGTCTACAGTCAATGTCAGCTGTTCAAGCAAGAAGAATCCTTTGAAAAAATCATTCAGTGCATCAAAATTTATTTGACATTAACAGCAGATTCTCCGGAGGTCAAACAACAGAAAAGCCAATTTGCCGACATTATGATTTTGTTTGCCTAACCACACCATGTGTAAAGAGCGCCGAATACGTTTGTCCTTATATACAGCAATCACATACTACATTTGATTGCAACCGATAGTGGTGGAGGGGGTCACAACCAACATCTGGAGAGCTAAACAATGAATCGGAGAGTTATTTTCTCAATGGTGCCGTTGCACATTTTTACGGGTCATTCTCCTAGAAATCAATGTGCCCTGTTTTCAGGTAGGGGGGGACGTGGCAGCCCAGGGACCCACCTTATATTTCAAACATCCATGTTCTTTTTTTTCCAGTGACTGAGGCGGAGAGCAGAGAGAACCTAAGGTGAAGACTCTACTTTGCTATTCCTGCGATGCATCGCCGGGTAAACTGCAGTCTATTTAACTTCATCAAATCAGTGACAGGAGCCGCTGATAAAAAAAAAGAAAATTTTTTCAAAAATATGTAGGACATTAGAGCAGCCAAAACTCTATAGACTCTGCACCGCTATTGAAGCCAGATGTTTACTTAACTGGCCAATTTTGATAAATGGTGTAATGATAACCATTATACATAGGGTAATTTTATATCAGCACAGGCTCACATTGTTTTTTGTTTTACAGCCAAATTAACTCCTTTGTGCCCAGGGCCAGGTCCCTGTTTTTCCATAATTGATCCATGTTCAGCAGCGTTATTAATGTCCATCCAGAATAGCACGTTTTTTAATGCGCGTGACTCCTTATTCTATCCAATCAAAGGCTAAAATATAAATAAGACACTGTGTACCATAGAGTGCTGGATTAGAGGCCTGCACCAGCAGTTTTCGGTGACGTGTTGTGATCGCTGGCAACAGGCACAGCCGTAATTGAATGAAAGTGCTTTGCTGTCAGTCCTCTTGCTGCTAAAGTGGTGCAAAGTAGTAAAGAACTCAGCCGATGTGTGACTCAGAAGGTTAGGCCTCTGTGCCTGTGATCGGAAGGTCATTGGTTCGAATCTCACGCTTGGCAGAACAATCAAGGTTCCCGGGGGGGGCATTTAGACGACTGACCCCGTGCTCTGATTCCAAGCTTTGCTTCCAACTCTGTGTGTGTCTCAAAGCAGAGCAAGATGGAATGTGCAAAAAAAAACTAAAAAATTCTTTGTGCATATGAAGCATTTCATTCCAAATTCAGGAGTAACTCTTCTGGTTTCCTTCCTTATTCAGCTCATGCCCCATGACTTTGCCAGTATTTCAGATAGGGACAAGGGATTCAGGTCAGACGTACTTGATTTCCATCGCAGACACCAGTTTTCTCTTTCTAAAGATCTCGTGTCAAATTTCAGGAAAGGCCTAGAAAGAAAATGCCAGCTGTTTGGAAGGGAGCAACAAAACATGAGGCCAAAGGCACCGTCTCTCGTCTTACCCAAGTGACACATCATCACACAGATTACCTTTGCAAGTTTGTATGGTTAAACATTTTAGCTCATAACAAATGAGAAACATGTATAGGTATGCTTGTTATGTTCAGACTTTTACATATGTGGCTGGTTATTTTTGCGGAAGAAATTCAGATGAAGTGTAATCTAAAATAAAATAAACACCAGCGACTCCCATGGGATTTGATCTGTAACTTTTAGGTTACAGCCCTGGGTAGGTTGGGTTAAGCAGAGGCCTTGTGTGAGAAAACATCTGGGCTGTCAGCCAGAGGCTCTTTTAAAGGACTGAACCATTCTAAATTACATTTACCTTAATAATAAAATTTTAAGAGCACATTTTTCATAGTTGTGTTGAGATAAATCATTTCTAATAAGTGATATATTTACATATTTAAAAAAAGAAAACATATTGCACACAGCATTATCAGTACTGTATGTGTATGACAATAAACATTCAGTGGATGAAGTGTACAATCCACAAGATTTCTGGGCCAGGTGTACAGGAGTTAGGTGGATTGACTGAGCATTATGCAATGACAGATTTATGAACACGTCATGACAAATCGATGTTTCCTCTGCGGGAGAAATTACACTTCAGGCCACAGTATTCAAATAATCTTGGTGAATGGCCGCTTTGCTATTGGTCGACTATGCTTACATCACGAAATTATGGTTATATGTAAAGGTGGGTAGCAGAGAGAATGACACTGACACGGAACGGCAAGGGAAGACGGAGGAGATGAGCACCGGCATTTTGTAGCATAGCTCATTTTATTGTTTAAACAGTTTTGCATAGGAAATATGTCCACTTCCAGTAATTGACTGCATCAAGAGCAGCTGCTAGCAGAATAGGCTGGATATAACAGTAACAATCACAATAAGTCAAGCTTTATTTACACTGATTTTTAATCTTGTGGCAATTTTAGCCCCTGCACCAAATGCAGCTTTGAGCCAAAAAAATCTAAAACCATTCAAAGAAAATGAAAACTGGAAAAACAGTCTCCCTGTTCCAATAGCTACTCAAAGGACACCTGGGTTTCCTAAACTGCAAAATATAAGAAACAAAGAGTATAAATTCCCCTAAAAATTACATTCAGGTACCTACAAACTGTGCACATACCTGCAGTGTTACTACTGTTACTACGACAGCTTATTATTTTTTTATATATTTTTATCAATGTAGCTTTTTTCATTGGTTGTTGTTGTTTCATTTGTAATTCACCAGTTTTATTGTCATCGTATTCGCAGAAGGTGTAAAAGTGCCACAAGACCCAGAATGGATCAACCCTGCTGTTTAGCTAGCAAGCTTTTTTTTTTTTTTTTTTTTTTTTAAATGACAACTTGTCACCTACAGTTGTACTAAGTGTAGCACTGACAATCTAAAGAAACACACTGCCCTACCACTTTTTAATTCCTCATAGACAAATCAAGAGACAGGGGCCCTTCATCCCAGCTGACGAAAAATTAAATGAAGCACAAACGTTCTGTTGAGGACACATTCCAAACCAAACACAAAAGGAGAACAGACCAGAAAAGAGCTGCCCCTCACATTGTTTGTTTGCTGACAAAATATCTAACAAGAATTTTATTTACAACTGAACTCCACTGAGACTGTGAGCTTGAACAGGCACTGCTTAAATCAATTTCTAAATTTTTTTAATTATTGTTTTTTCTTTTTTTTTTTTACTTTTTTACTTTTTTTTGGTAAACATTACATATGCTGGTTTTTCGTGACACTCTTGTTTACACACACCTGATGTTAGTTCATGCCACAATCAAAGCCCTCTGGAAAAAAAAAAAAAAGAAAAAAAAATACAGATCATATCGCTTGAAAGTTGCTCTTCAGCTAGTACTAATACGTTTCCTAATACCATCTCAGTCCCTGTAGTGTGGTTTTACAGCACATTCAGTAAAAGGTCAGGAATTACACAGAGATTGCATTAGTGTCACTGGTCCTCCTTGCATACGGGGGGGAGGGGGGGCAGGGAAGCATTGTGGGTGTTGCCATTTAAGCAGGAGCCTTGGGTTAGGCTAAGGGCTGAATTCATAGCACACTTCTGTAATAGGACAGTGTCACTGATGCAATGAAAAGATGCAATGCTGTGAATGAATTTTAATCATGTACACAACAACCACACTGTTTAAAACAATCAGCCCTTTAAAAAAAAAAAAAAAAAAAAGTGCCAGAATTGCGACAAAAAAAATACAGATTGACCATACAAACCTTTTATCCCCTTGTAACATCATGTTGCAGCAAGAAAGCATAACAAGGAGTGACCATTGCATACAGGAAAACACTGATGTAGGAAAGTCAGGGAAGGTGAAAGGGCAATTTATAGCACTGATCGTATGCAATGTAACCCTAAGCTGACAGTAATATTTCTGTTTCTGTGGCTGCAAAAATGACACCTCCAACATTTATGAAATGTCTCCATAATCAAGTTAATCAACACTAAATACAACAAAAAAGACCTTCATAAAATATAAATTTTCACGATTTACAGTTCTGTAAAGGATAATTTACCTCTACTTTTTAAGTACAGGAATATGAAAATGGATAGTATTTTTAGATTCATAAATTAAGAGAAACTGGAGAGTTGTAACTCAAGTCCAGTTCCCGTTACATGTTTTTTTTTTGTTTTATTGTAAAAGGGAAATCACACAAACCCCTTAGCATGTTAACGTCACTACCTTTACAGGACAGGGCATGAAAAAAAACGCTAAGAAATAAACTACAGTGTACAAACTGCTGTCTAGAAGGCAGGCATTTCAATAGAAAGACCCTCAACTGTCCCTCATCCTGCAGCTTCAGAGTCATAACACAACACTCTGCAGAGCTACCCGAGCTGACAATTACCCCAAGGCCTACTGCCACCATTTCTCCTTTATGTACACCTCTCCTTCACTGCGTTGACTTCCTCAAGAATAAAATAAGGCCCGAAACATTCTTGTCATGCCAGGGGAAATGCACTTCAGTGTCGTTCCAGTGGCCAAAGAGCTGCAAAGCACATACGTTTTCTTAAAAAAAAAAAAAAAAAAAAAAAAGAAGAAAATGCAGAACAGTGCACATAGAATGGGGTGGCTTGTTTTTTATTATTACTTTTTCAATTTATAGAGATTAGAATAAGTATCTAGGTGAAGCAGGAGACGAAGCCTGACTTGAGCTGTGTGAGTCGGACCCCTGCACGGTTGCTATGGAGATGTGGGGCGGGGCTGGGTCGACACGCACGTTCCTCACATGCATTCTCGCTCGCTCACTCGCTCTCTCTCGCTCATTGGCCGTCCTGGTGACGGAGCTGGTGGATAAATAAGTATAAATGGTATCGTGAGGGCGTTGGGGATGACATGAGATTTAGGCTTTAGGCGATAAGGATCTCCGACGGGATGCGACTGAAACCTATAATGCCCCTTGACTCGGTATGCCTGAGATCTGTGGATCGTGGATTATTTAACGGCAAGGTGTTTTCCTGAAGGACACCACGGAGAGAACGACCGCCAATGCACCGCGAAGATGCCTGCGTTTGACCTGCTTCTGACCTCGACACCTCAAGGCAGCTGGCTCCGCCCCCTCTTGCTGAAGTCCGTAGCTTATCTAACTTACATTAAAACGATAACACCTCCATATGGAGGCCTTTCTACAGCAATAAAAAACATCCGGTGCATACTTCCTGGATAGCATTAATTAAAATAAAAAAAGATCAATTCCGATTAGTTTAGCATGCATTGTGGGTCTGTGATTGTAACACGTTATTTTAAGTCACTTAGTTTTTTTAAGGCCTCTGCTTGGGAAATGATTTGCATACAGCTACTTGTGTCGATACAGCGACATCAGCAAACGTTCACTTTAACGTCAACGTCGGAGATGCAGCAGCGACGAAAAGGCCGAATCCAGCGCGGGGATTCACGCTGCGCGCCGTTCGTTCGTATCTGCGTCGGACAGGGAGCAAATGATCAGTTATAAGGGTTGATTATAAGGCCGGCTTGCTCCGCCCTGCCTCTCTTTAACTGTATGGGTATTCATTGCGTGATTATTATTGTTTAAATTTTTTATTTGTGTTTTATTTTTTTTCCCCCCACTTGATTGTCCCACTCAAGTCACGCCTCCTCTCCTTCGAATGTGAGCCTCTTCCAGGAATCGTGCTAGCACCCCAGGTGGGAAGTTTGTAGAAGGAACTGGTTTGTCACAGTAGACAGAGCAGTGACTTTGCAGCCAAAAAAGACCAAGGGTGCATTTCTCACAGATGCACTGTAAAGTTCAAGGAAATAAACCTACCCCCCCCCCCCCCCGTCACCCAGAATTAAAAAAAAAAAAATCAAACACGCCTAACCATCTTTCACTACACTAAAAAAACGACCTTGTCACACACTGCATAGAGAGCAGCTCCCACTTTGGTCAATAAAAAAAGGAAAACAACAACAACAGCAACAAAATAAATGTATACAATATTTTCTATCTCAATGCTAGCTTCTAATATTCAACAGAGCTAAAAGCACTACCTACATAGGCAAAACTTGGTATTGCATAATTCTTATAAATCTGAAATCCCCCCCAAAATAGTAATTGGAAGATGAAAATATAAACAAAATAAAACTGCAACGACATCAACAACAAAAACGAAGGGTTATTAGAAAACCCACCAAAAATACTGAAAAATAATGCTGGTTGATTATAAACTTTAAAACGGCAACTATACACAGCCATGATATGCATTATAAATGTGAGATAAAGTAGTAAAATGTAGTTAAAAATCAATGATGTCACAATTTCATCCAGAGTACAAAATATTTTTATCATAAAAATGTTAATTTTTTAAAATGGTAATAAATGCAGCAAAAACAAGTGTAGTGATGTCTCTTCTATATTCAAAGGCAAGGCACGTAACGTGGGCTATATATCTTCGTGCAAATTAAGAGTATTGGAGAGAGTAGTGAAATATATCTGGGTTGGAAGTGCAGAGGCAAAGAGTCAGCCACACACACTGCAGATCCCTGCGCACGGGGCTGTCGAGATCCGTCAAAGACGCGTTCGCAAACACTGTGCAGCTACACTGCACCTTCACAATCACTGTAGTGTTGCACCGAGTGCAGATTTTAGAGGTACACTCCATTCTTCCTGATTTTAACAGCCTGCATTCCCATCATGGCGCTCTGTAAACAGTAGCTTTTTAAGCTTACAGCCGATTGAGTTCATCTTTTTCTTTCCTCTAAGAATATGTAATCATAAGCCATTTATACACTATTTGTGTTTCACTTAATTACGAATTTCTGATTACGTAATAAATAACTGCTTCCCGGCCTCAATAGAGTATAAGTGCTGTTTCGGTCATGCTCAGTTCTGTTCAGTTACACACTCCCTGTCAAGCATCGTCTGCATTCCCCCATCTATGTTTGTCCCCTAATTTATAATTGAGGATGCAACTTAAAATTGTTTACATTTCTTTTTTTTCTGTTTTCTCAAAAACATTTAACCTCCCTCAATTTAGAGTCTCAGGGCTGACAGACTGCGATAGCTTCCCTTCAGTAAAACATTTAAATTGCACTTGCCTCTTAAGAGAATTTTTTTTGTCTTTTTTTTTGTTTTTAATCCTTTTTAAAGGTAATAACCAAGATTAATTTTGCTCCAAAAGGGGGTAATTGGCCTAAACTAATAATTTAGGTTTTCGCATGTTAGTGCACATGCTATCCCTTAACTTATTAGCACTGGATCAACAGAATAACAGGAAAGGTTTTAGTTAACAAATAAACAAACAAAACAACTCAACTGCAGATATTCAAAGAAATACATCTGATTTCGCTATTTGTTCCTATGGAGATGCAGTGATTGGTTCAGCTTATGAGCCTCTGTTAAAGAAGGCAGATGTACCTTGAGAAGAAGCTTGCATTCTGCAATATACCAGCCAGTCTCTGTGTGTTCAGATCTATTCAACCTGCTTGTAAACCAGGACCAGAACTCCCAAAAAAAGAACTGGAAAAATACAAATAGAAACTAGCATGTAATGCAAACATTAAGGCATCTAACGTAGTATTAGTTACGTCACAGTATTTAACTGGGGGGGTGGGGGGGGGGGGCTTCACACAAAGACTGTCTGGCGTGAGCATTGTTACATCATTAAAGAGCTTCAGCCATTGCTCTAGTGTTCGTAGCCAGAGTCCCTCTTGGGACAGTGGAGATTGTATAAGTGCCACTTGCTGCTTCGGGTCGCTCGCTTCCTCCCAGGGCTGACCTCAGTTGCTCGTTTCTGCCTGAAGGAAGGGTTCACCAATGATGTTTATGCTGTAGTTCTGGACATTTGTTGGCAGAATCGGAGTCCCGTTCGACACTTGGAATGGAACTAAGCTCGCCCAGGTACCAGGACTGCTAAAACACAACAGAAGCAAGCAAAGGTAATTGGGTTAACAACAGGCCTTTCAGGATGGTGACACTACAATGACATACACTCCTAGACAAAGAAGTCTAAGTAGACAGTGTACCATAAAACTTCCACGTATAGCCCGGCCACCTGTTTGCTTTTGTTGTAAATGTTCTACTGCATTCAAGAGCGAGTAGCTAATATTGAAAACGTTCATCTATTCCAAAGCTTTCGCAGGTCAAATTAATGCCAACTACTGCTGGGGAAATTACAGAACAGACTTTAAAAAAATCTCATTACTAGGCATTTTATGAATTCATTACAAATTAGTTTTGCAACACTTAAACATAAACTTTTTAAAAAGCGTATCTACTTTGTTAGCTAATGCTTTATCTACGTCAATGGTCATTATGTAACTGGAGAGATCTGTTTCTTTAAGAAAGGATAGGATAGCTATCGATGGAGCCTGGCTATCAATGGAAGTTTTACAGTACATAAATCAATGAGACATTCAGGAATAACAATGGTCAAGAAGGGTTCTGTTGACTCTTCATAAAACCCAGCCAGAATGAATATAACATGCAACGTCTTGGCACTTGATGTACCTCCTCAAAAGGCATTCACTAGAGATACATTGCTAACACTTGATTCAACTCCGCTTTATCTGCATTGGTTACATGACTGTACCGGGAAAAATGTCTTTGGTAATAAAATCTCAACACGTAAGCAAATAATGTGTTTTTCAAAACCATTAACACCAATCTCCAGGCACATTTAGCTAAACCTAAATCCTGAAATGAAACATTAAATTGTGGATGGCATTGAGTTTCATGAAAATCAATCACACAACAATCCAAGCCATAGACACTGACACACGAACTAATGTATTATGTCTGCAAAACACAGAAGAAATGCACCCTTACTCCGATGCCTTTAAACGGTCGTTGGCCTTTGAGGACTATGCAGTGCCAAGTGTCATGTGACTACTACAGCCACTTCACCTGGTCATGGAGGCCTGCGCTACCTCCTACATTTCCCATAAGTCTCTCTGACTAGCTGCACTGCATAGAAGTATGGATATGAACAGTGCCGAAAAATAAACCATCTACAGCATTGGGCCGAGGACCAAATTCTTTTATGCACAGAACTTTTACTGGCTTGAGAAACCAGCACATCTGTCAACACGCATCTGGTTTATTGGGACGAAGGCCTGAGGACTGTCTGCAGCCTTCAACACCACGGGAGACATCTCTGCAGAATCTAACATCGCTTATGATTTGGTTACCCACAAACCACTGCGCCGGGGCACACGGTCAGGCAGGATGGTTTGCCAGAGTTTCTCCCAACTCCTGTTTTTGGAAACCGTGTTTATCCTGCATTTCGTTATATGGAATATTAATAATAACAAAAGCGATATCTTTATGGGAAAGGCCTGAATATTTAATCTTGATAAGTAACAGATTTCAGTCTTCGTTCTCAGTTATAATAAAAAAAAAACTGAGGCTCCCAATGTCTTTGATCAGATGCTTCAGCACGGTGATGCAGCTACTTGTGTAAAGTCATATATATTTTTTATTTGTGTAACTTATCTGGACTGGCTTATCTTTGAACAAAACGATAATCTTTTCAAAGCAATCCCAGGCAGCTTCATTTTATTAAGCGCGCTCAACTGCCAACCCTTTTTGTGAAAATAATCCCAGGCTAGATAAAGAATTTCCTGCAAGGAATGCAAGTATCTCCTACCTAACCACAAGCAATCGTGCCCCAAAAAGACCTTGCGTGAAGGGCATTTAAAGTTAGAGCTAGCGGTAACTAATATTGCAGTTGTCAAGCATTCCCCAAAAAGGGTAGAAAATGTTTTACTAAAGCAGAACGGTTTAGACCCAGCATATAGACCTGTCCAAGGGACTGAGGACACAGCTGAGTGTTTCGCAGTGACTGTACACCTCACCACCTGATCCTCTGAATCATGCCGCTAAATGCTTCCATATTCCACTGTGCCCCATTGTTTGTTAAATTCATATATTCTAGATGGATGGCACGTGCCACGGTTCAGGCACTCTGTCACGCGGCACAGGCACGTAAACTTAAATCACACCCAAAACACGTGCCAATTGATGACTTTAACACATATTAGTGCTGTGCTTGCAGCTTCCACGGGCTTGCAGTACATCCTTGCTTCTTTAATAGTGAATGTCACGTCGCACACTTGACTGACGTGTTTCAGATCCCCCCCTCCCCCGACAGCACTGGTCACATGACGGCAGGCCGAGCCGGGGCCCGGGACAAAGGGCCCCAGTGTGGGATGGCACGGCATCTTGATTACTGAATGATGTCAGATGCCCTCAGACGCTTGTGCGAGATACGTTCTATTTTCATCAATAACGGACGAGCGCGGCTGCGATGCCCACCGGTCCGATCTTTATTCATGGCATGATAATGGAAGAAACAAACAGCTCCGCGATTGTTAATTGGGGGACATGGCACGTCGCGAACAAAGTGCTGGCTAATAGGTTTTACTCCCTAGAGTTTACGGGCTACACATTAAATATCCGTCTCTCGGGAAAGAGTGACCGCTTTATTGT
>JAODJU010000014.1:8517890-8536795 GCA_026776725.1 Gnathonemus echidnorhynchus
TAATTTGTATTTTTTTTTATATTCTAGCACAAATCCCAATCTGTATTTCCAAAATGTATCTTTTCTAAAAAGAAAATGAAAATAACGTCTTGGCAAAGTAATGTCCTTTGAGTGGAAAGGGATTGACGTGTCAGTTTGTTAAGCAGCCCCAGCGGCCCAGCACTCTCCCTGACTCATGGTGCTCGGGGGAGGCGGAGGGGAATAAGCAGGAACAGCTGACCGTGATCCTACTTCAAGGGTGTAAATATAGATTAATGACTGTCAAAATGAGTGAGGGAGGCAGTGGGGCCCCTGCCAGGGCTCGTGGGATGGCCCACTGCGCCGGACACGGTGCTGACCCAGGTGGGCCGCCAGCTGTAAGCCAGAGTGCAAAGGAAGCAGGCCCAAAGCCTGGCTCCGGTGCACAGAACTTGCAGGTTTTTGCTGTGGGCACGCTGAAGATGACTGGTTCTGTTTCTCTGAACTTCTACAGGCGTCGTCACAGACTGCGATCGAGGACAGAAACGGGTCCGTTGCAGTGCTGGGTCCAGTACAGAATCACTAAAGGGTGCTTGTGAAATTAATGAGGGGGCACGATCCCCGCAATGACGTCCCCGTCATGGACTGGTTAGCTCACACTGGAGGGGGCACATTATTAATGTGATGGGGCTATGCACCGCTAGGCACCCTTTTAAGCCGGGGTCTGGCCAGTTGTGACCCCAAAAACAAACATGCTGCATAAAACAAGATAAACTACAAGGAAAAATAGACACCAGGGCCATGAGGAAAGGCGGTGATAAGAGTGTGTCCAGGACTGCACTCGCGTTTAAATGGTTAAAAGGCTGAAATATCTACTATTAATTTGTGTACAGAAATTGTGCAAATGACGCCACACCTTGTAGACACTGGCTAATCTCATTTTTTTCTGGGTTGGGGGGTCACTAGTGACGATGCTCAGCAGCTTGCCATACATCATACATGGATGAGTCGGGCTTAATATCACGATGATGCGGCCATCTGCAGGCGGAGAACAGCGATGATTCACACGCTGATACCAGCGAGGTCACTCCTCCCATCCAGGTTTCCAGTCAACAAATCGCCTCTTTTTCATGTGCCAGCCAGGATTCAAAGAGTCGGGATGTCAAAGAACCGGTGAAAATCGCCTCCCCGGCAGCCACTGCGATGTCCACATTTCAAATGTACTCAGACAGTCAAGCGATCGCCCGCTGCAGGCAGTAACTTATTTGCGATGTCTGAATTGCGAAGGCGCTACTTATAAAATGCATGCCGGTCATGGTTGAACATATAAAATACCTTGAAACTGGGACATCACACAGTAAAAGTCATGGTTTCCTGGCTTCATCCCTGCAACCACAGCATATGATCTTGAGCCCCTCACTTACAGTGGATCTGTAGATAACCCTGAGAGGTATGTGAGACTCCAGCGAGAACGCAGACTGTATGCTTAGTAGTGTGTTATTGTCCTTGGTGAGAGGATTTGTTGACATGCTAGGGACACACACTAGTCTGACTGGGCCCGTTCTGTCTTTACCATTGTCTACCCACACAGCCCCTTTGCCTTTCCACCAGACAGACATGTGACTGTTTAAATTGGCACACAGCATCCAAAGGAATTATCCTCAAAGTCCCTCCACCCTCTGATCCAGCACCTCTCTTGGACAGTGGACACTCTGGGGAGTACAAACGACGGATTAACAGATTTACACCCCCAGGTTTATGCCAGGTCTGTCCGACAGCCTTTGTCCTCGTCTGTCCCCCCAGCCATCATTAAGCTTCAGACATTGAAGCCTCTCTCCCCTCCCCGACTTACATTATCTCTATTTTTCTCCCAATCCAGTCTCCCTTTGACACACATCTTGGAAGGGATGAAGATTAGCAAACATTTACAGGCTGCAGCCATCATCAAGGTCAAGAGAGACGCTGGAGAAGAAAACTGTTTACTCACAGCCTGTAGACACCCAGCTGACAGGAGACTCCTCGTCATGTGACAGAAGCCTGAATCAGCACAGGAGGGAACAACCGTGGGCCCCCAGTGCGGAGCTGCCCACACTTCAACTCCCAGCATGCCATTGGGGTGGGATTCTTTTGGCAAAGGTTGAGGTACAGATTGAGGTTAGACTGCTGGAGCCTGTTGAGTATCCCAGGAAACGAAGGCTCACCTGTGAGTTCATCCTGGGTCGATTAACGACATCACCGAAGACCCCTGCTGATTGGCAGCTCATCCCAAAAGCGGTGATCTCAGCTCCAGCAGGTACGAAAGTAGCAAATCGAAGCAAAGGAAGAACCATCTCAGCGACAGAGCCGACTTCAAAAGAAGGTGCCCTCCCATTAGCCGGGGGCTTGCTGACTGCGGCCCTTAACGGCGTTAATTATTAACCAGCACCGCAGAGGCGGACGGTTCCCCCGGTCACCCGGGAGCCTCCCGCTGGGGTGCTGACCGTGGTGAAAAGCAGCCCTGAGGGACGCTGGCCGCTGGGTGGACAGTGGGGGCCCGTATAGCAGAACGCGACATCCGATTCTCAGCAACACTCATGTGGAAGGACAGCCCCAGGCTTCAAGTGGTACAATTTTATTTAAAGCTAAAAAAGGTTAGCATGTCGCAGGTAAACTGGTTCAATGCACAGTATGTATGTATGTATACCCAGTGGCCAGTCTATTAGGCGCACCTGCTGGCTACCACAAACAGCCAATCACGTGACTGCAGGTGTACCCATGGACCATGCAGCTGGAGTCACTTGCTATTTGGCTTAACATTAGAACGGATAAGACGATATGATTGTTGGTTCCATACATTGTGGTTCCGTCATCTCAGAAACAGCTTTTCACACGCTGCAGGGTCTAGACCAGGGGTGGGCAATCTTGTCCGCAAAGGGCCAGTGTGTATGCAGGTTTTTGGGATAACCTGTAGGTCAGCTGTTCAAACCCAGCTGTGAGGACTCTTCAGCCAATCAGTCCTCTAATTAGTAATCTAATTAGGGAGTTGCAGCGAAAAAGTCCTCACAAATGTTTGCGGATAAGATTGCCCACCCCTGGTCTAGACTGTCCAGAGAATGATGTAATTAACAAAAATTTCCAATGGCCAGATTCGTTAAAGCTAATAGGAAGGCCAAAAATCCAAAAAAAAAAACACAGCTCAGTACAACAGAGGTGAGCAGAATTCCTCCACTGAACCTCATCGACCCTAAAAGTAGGTCCTACCTGGTCCTAACTAGGTGTACCTAATACAGTGGCCACTGAGTGTATGTATATATTTTTTACATTTCGGTATGCAGTGCATACACTATGAAACAACCTTTAATTACCAAAATACTAATATACATTAATGGCTTGCTCCGGAAACATCACAACATTTACACAACTCTGTTTAGTAGCATATCAGCAACCTCCATCATAATGTTTTTGCCCATATAAACATATTTTCATTGGTTCTGTACATGTGATAGACAGTCACAGAGGCAGATTCAGTATAATGCTTGTATTTACATTCATGCATTGTTATTCTGACTAACCCTTTGTACATACTATAATACAGACATTTTCCAGTGCCAGGTACACAGTGGGTATATAGAGCTGCAGTACATCACAAAGCAAGGACAGGGCTCTCTGGCTCGAACACGTAATTCTACAGCAGGAGAAGAGTCACAAAGAGGCTCTTTTTCAAACCCTCCCCCCCACACACACATATACACACACACACGTACACACACACACACACACACACACACACACACACACACAAACACACACACACAGGCAGCAGTAATTTATGCTAAGAGTCTACTCAAACTAGTAATTTAGGTTATAGTGCCTCTGCTGACCTGTGTGGAATATAAAGGGACCATACATATTTATTTAGGGGAATAAATCATATTAAAAAAAAAACAGCACAGGAAGCTATATCTGATTTCAGATCAGCCAACCCGGCATTTTGACCCAAAAGGTTAAACTGTAGATTGCTTGGCTAGATAGCTCATCTTCAATAAGTCAGCTGTTGCTGACCCCCCAATGGCCTTTTCTTATTGGTCACCGTCTTGACTCAAGCTCTACCAATTGTAGCCTCGGCTTTGTAGTCCTTACTGAGACAGAGCACCAGCATGCAGGCACCTTCAGAACCTCACATATGACTTCACCCTCCCATCAAGCTGCATGACCCGTCTACAAACCCAACATTAATCTGGTTAAAAAAAACGCGCAAGCAGCCTATAAAGGGGTAGGTCCAGTTCCCGTGGTGATACAGTACAGAGACCAGGATGAAACATCGCAGGAAGCGGGTGCGCGACCTCAGGCATACAAGAGTAAACATAACAACACACAGACACACACATGTTCCTAGGTTAAAGGTCAGCTTGCAGAACACGAGGCACACAAACAAACTGTAGCGCAGAAGAGCGATCCAGGCTTTCTCTGAGCCTGGACGTCTTTAAAGCCCTGCTGATATTCAGCAGTCACGGGGCCCAAACTCCTATGTGAGACACCAAGCAAAACCAAATGCAAGATCCAAACTACAACGAACGCCCCATAGATATCTGCACACAGTAGGACACTTGTACTCAGATGAGCCTTTATGCAAACAGGGTATATAGAGTACACTGTACGACACTGTAACAGACGCACGCAGCTCTACATATTAAAGCTGAAATAAAAATGGTATTCACTCCAAAATATGAAGTATATTTTAACTGCATATTTAGGTATCGGGGCCGTAAATCTGACTTCAGTTTCACGCGTGATTTTATTCATTAAGTTTATTTATTATCATGCCAAAATGAGGGCAGAAACAGACCACATAGTAAGACCGCCACAACAAGACAGAAAGCTCCGGAATTTGCATAATTAACTTAATCAGTAGGCGTGACGATGAGTTACACAGAGAGAGATCCTCAGCCAGCATCGACAGAGACGGAGCCGATGGTGACAGCTTGTGCTGGGCCCATGCTTTCTGCTACCTCCGCGCACCCGTAGAAATTGCATAGTCGGAGGACGCCAGCAATCCGTTTTTTCAGGCTCCCGTGGCGATGCTGGAGCTGTGTGAGGCAGCAGGCAAAGCCTCTGAAGCTCTCCTGGTTTCTCCTGGAACTAGAACCCCCCCCCCCCCTCCCAGGTCAGGTCACCGGTGGTGGTAACAAGTACCTGACGAAAACCCCAGAAAAACCACCAGAGGGGAATCAGGTCCGGAAAAAAGTGCAGAGACAGAAGGAAAGAAAGGAGACGAATCTTAAAAAGATGCTGCATTCTGCAAAAAAAAAAAAAAAAATGCATGCATTTTCCTATTTGCTATTGTTATTCTGCGTTCCTGTGATGGGAGGTGTTTGAGAGGAACCTTTCAGGCGGCTGTCAGCCCCGTCTCTGCAGACCTGACACCCAGCTCAGAACAGCCACGTCCGGCCGTGCATATTAAGGAGGCTCTGTGCTCCCCAGCTTCCCGTCTCTCTGCAGGAGCGGCTGGGAGACGCGTGCGTTTGTGTTTGGGCCTGTTTGTGGTTCACCTCCCTTCTCGTCCTGCCGAAGACTGGGTCCATCGGCTTCCAGGATTTCACCTACGTCGCCTATCGGCGAGGATCTGGGGGGGTGTGGGGGGGGGGTCGCTGTTTTATGGGGTCCGGGGGAGCGTGGCGGTCGCCGCGGTGATCCTTCCTCCCCCCCCCCTAAACGGCGGCGTTGTTGGTGTCCACCACCTTCTTGCAGCGGGAGCTCATAGCGTACTCACCTCGACTCGCCCCGTTCTCCTCCTTCCGCTGCGGTTTCCTGCAACACAAACCATTTGGCGTCGTGAGCGAAGTGGCGGGCGTGTGCACTGGGCGGCCCGTCACTCCTGCGCAGAACCCGTTCCCAGATTTCCCCTGTTCCCACGACTCATATTCTGGACAACCAGCCCTATCCCACACAATCCCTAGAAAGGGACACGCTGGAAGGATCCAAAAAGCCGCACCTTTCAAAATATTGATTCACATTTCCATAGTTAAGCTAAAGAGCGCATGGAGTATTAGCGGTAGCATCTGGTCTGCTTGCTCTCTCACACTATTACCATCACCACGCCATCTTCATCATCATCACCATGACGAACACCACCATCATCATCAACTCCATCATCATCCAGCACCCAAACTAGCTTCACAGTGACCTTAACCAGTTATATAACCACCCCCCCCCCCTCCACCCCTACTGCAGTGGTACAGGCCCGAAGGAGGATTGGATTTGCAGTATTCCCACACTTATGGTTAAGATGTGAAAGTACTGCCGGATCCAGAGGCTCAGAGGGGGCGGGGGGGGTGACAGACAGGGAATGGGGGCGCGGGAAGGCTCCACTGGGCGGGACAGTCGGGGCCAGATTCTTGGAACAGACGAGCGTCTGACATTCTGCGACTGTCGCTTCCGGCTGCGAAGTCAAGCTGGGGACCGAACGGCCGGAAAATATAAAGAATTCAGATCCGGGGACCTTCAGAAGCGCCGGCGTTCAGAATCCACGACAGGATTGTGTGGCATCAACGCAAAAAGCGTGACGAAAAGCAGTGATACGGAGTCTATGAAGCCTGAACAGTGCGGCAGTTAAGTCCGCAATAGTCCTCATGGAGAGTCCCTGGGGGGGGGGTGATGTTAGTGATTCATTAAAAACTGCAGCCCATGGGCTGAAGAGGCCCCCCAGCCCTCAATATCTAAGGAGGGCGGGCTGGGCTGGGTTCACAGGCCAACAACCTTAAGGCGCCATAATAATGGCAGTTCCGCTGGTTGACTGGATTTAAAAGGAGTCAACACTGGTGATGCGTAATGGACACTCATCCCGTTTCCTGTGAATCCTGTGATGCCACCAGGCTGCTACCCTGAAGAAGCCTTTCAACAAACCAGCAAAATATGACTTTCTAACACGCAAAGTGTTCTCTTTTGAATAAGTAAAGACTTAACTGTGCTATTTGAATATTTTTCTATATAAAGCCCGGAAATCCTTAATTATGTCTGAGGATCTGAGTCTGATTCCCTAATGGAAATTTGTTTGACAGTTTATAAACAGAGCACATATTTGAAGATCATGCTGCTCGTGTCCTGGGTCAATCTGCACAGGAAAATGCTGTTTGAAGCTCCGCAGAACCAGCATTTAACAGCTCGTAATTACAGCAGAAAAAGGCTTTAGTTTTTTCTTTATGTTGGATCATGCGGATGAAACCAGGGAAAGGGACCAAATTAATTTGGGTGCAATTAAGTGCATTTCCCCATGAACTCCGCTGCGCTTGCAACGTGGCAGCAGCCTCGCTCTCCCCACCACCAGTGTAAAACAGGCCCGACGGTTTCGTATTTAGGGACTTTAAGGGCCGCCCTCTGCACACTAATTACGGTGCTGCGGAGGTACTGTTTAAAATGTGCGGGAGACTTCAGGAGACGGCTGGCCTTTGCCACTGTGCCAAGGCCTCGTAAAAGAGACGGCAGCCGTACATCTGGGCCCTAAACAGCGAGCTAATTTCCAGGGAATTACAGCATTTCCTGCATAATCGGGTGACAAACCTAAGGCCTAAATTACCATCCGGGAGGCCAATGGGGAGGAGGGGTGGAGCTGAGAAACAAAACCAAAATAACACCATTGTGTGTGTGTGGGTGGGTGGGTGTGTGTTAGTGTGTGTATCTGTGTGTGTGTGGACGTGGCACCCCCCCTCCTCAACCCCACGCTGTGCAGTGGAGGCGGCTCTCACCTTCCGTGGAGGTGGTAATGGGCTTGGTGTCGGGCATGGAGAGGGAGACGGGTCGCACTGCGCCATGGTGCGGGGAGGGTGCCAGCACTGGGGTGAAATGGCCAGGGAGCTTCCCCACACCCTGCCCGCTGCTGTTGGGCTGCAAGACACAAGGAGACAGTGAGGGGCACGTTCGGCACAAGTGGGATTCCCGGATGGTGAGGGACACGTCCTGCCTGCACGAGCGGGATTCCCGGATGGTGAGGGACACATCCGGCCGGCACGAGCGGGATTCCTGAATTCAAACTTGCTACTTAGGAATTCTCCCAGTTCTCATCGGCGAGGGCCGTTTGCTCTTTGCTCCCCAGAAGGTGCAGCTGTGGCATTAAATTAACAGCTCCTTCCATTCAGCGGTTTAGGTAAATAGTGGTGGGAGTGACTCCCGGGAGGAGAAAACGTCCCCCCCCCACCCCCAACTAGATCGCAGAGAGTAACCTGGAGAATTGACTTTAAGGGGCCCGGGGCCTCAACCACAAATAGGACTTTATGAAAAAGAATGGCGTCCATGGGGTTCCTTAGTGAGGAGAGAATGCTTAATTAGACTGTAATGTGATCTGTGGCAAAGCAGGCAGAAAAACGCTCTGGCACCGGTCCACAAGATTATACCCAGAGTGCTACTGGCCAAACCTCTACCAACCGCAGTCGGAAATCCCGCACGCAACTCCGTACGCCCCTTCCTCCGACCCCGCATTCCCAGGCTGGATTTCTCCTCCGTCGTCCCCTTGTTTACAGACCATAGAAGTAACAGCTAGCGATAAAACAAGAAATAAAATACGCATCTGCGTTTCTCCACCCTCTATCAGAAACGCCAGTTCACCCTTAACGTACGAGGATGAATTGAGCCCGGTCACGGCAGGATTTATGCATGCAGGAAACGTATGTAATCTTTTACGATGCAAAAGCACTGTTTCTTACATTATCGGGAGAAGTACGTCTTATCTGGTGATCATTTTTTGAATGTCATGTTAAACATTCCCTTAATCCTACTAAAAAGAAAGAATCTTACAGGATTATACGTTTCAAAATGAACACATTACACATTAGACGACTCTGATTTTTGGTGCGAGAAGGAAATGGCTTAAATCCACCCAAGTATTTCCTTTACAGCTTACCTTCATATCACATCTTAGATTTATATCTGCATGGCTGCTTGCCAAGACACTGGAAAGGTGGGTAAGCCATGAATGAAATCATATCTTCAACAGTGTTTAACTAAATTAGACTTACACTTAATGCCTTTCCAGAATTATTAAAAACCGAGCGCTGCATCACCAAAGTTGTTTTGACTTATCCTAGGGAAACATTATTTTTACGACGCCTTAACGTACTAACTGAGATGGGTCAGATGCTAATTCGCATGTCGCCTTAGGCAAGGACTAATGAATCCAGATTAGCTAGACGAGACGCAGGACAGAGGAAGGAAAAAGGTGAATGTGAACAGAGTTCAAATACGAACTTTTGTTAACGCAGCAGAAACACCGTTCTCCCAGGACAGGTAGGGCACGAATGCAAAATACGTGTGAAATGATGCACGACTTCCTGTGCACTTTAATTTATAGTGAAAGCCTGCCGGGATGCTCGTTTTTCCATATCGCTCTCATGCTGTTCAGATTGCTCACATATGTACTGCTAACTTGCAGCTTCTTTCTTAGTCGCTGTTTGTTGCGTCCGTGGCAATCTCTACAGCCCGCGATTTACGCTGCCTGCATGGCCCGTCCTCCATCGTAACAAATATGCTTAGAAAGCAGCATATTCACATTACATATCACGTTTCAGTTAAGCCCAGACCTAAATGCAAATGAGTGTGGTGACGGAAGAAACCACTAACGACTTTGGTTTGCTAGTTTACACGAGGTCAATTATGTACTAATGGGTCTACCTAAACAACTGCAGCTTACCGGGAACCTGTTTCAAGGAAAGCTCCACAGGCTAACTATTTCATTACTGCCAGGACTCCAAAGCTTCCCGCCAAAACGCATCATTTCAATGCAGGCAGCAGAGATATTATACATTAGTATGATCTGTCTCACCTGACCTGGCAAGTCAGTTACAACTGAAAGTTGACCCTGTGAATCCAAAAATGTAACGTTACTTTTCAACCTAACGTTAAAGAGCAATATTTATACTTTGATTAAACTGATGCATTTATGATTATAATTAAACTGCATATTAAAAAATGAACAAACGCTTCAAGAAACACATTCTACTGTGCCCAGTAGCACAATGTAAGTTTGCTTATTGGTGCTTCGAAAGAAGGATTATGAATTCCGCAGATTTTTGTTCATTGTTTGATGAGACACCGGACAAAACCCAGCATAAAAATCCCCACACGCCATCCAGCTGGCTAAAGTAGCTCATTTATTTCGTATAGAGGAAACTTAGGAATGGAAACACTTTTGCAAATGACAATGTCCAGCACATCCTCTGGGGTTTAATGCCATTACAGTGAATCTCTTATCCTGAATTATCCGGCTGGTCTGGCATGGTGGCTGAGTCAGCAGTTTTTGTGACGGGAGCATGGCACTGCGACACCAGCAGGCCTCCACGTCCCCTTCAACACTGCAGGCCAATTAGCCAGCTGGCTGACAGATGAGCCACCAATCAACCAGCAAACAGATCACCCAGCGGCCAATCAGCCGGCACATTTACAGCCCAGTTGCCAAAGGGCCGGCACAGCTACAGCCCTATAGCCAATCAGACGGCACAATTACAGCCCAGTAGCCAATCAGACGGCACACTTACAGCTCAGTAGCCAATCAGCTGGCACAGTTACAGCCCAGTGGCTAACCAGCCGGCACACAAATAGCTGAGCGGCTAATCCACATGGATTGCATCATTCTAAATCTGCTGTAGAGAATATTCAGCAACCCTGTACCTGGTACATGGTCTTGAGTTTGGCGACTAAAAAAACCCTTTGCTCTACTCCTTCATTTAAATGTATCTTACAGCACCTCATGCACCTGGACACCAGTTTCTACGCCAAGCCAACACCACTGCACTGTTCACTGCGATTGATGACGAAAGCCAGTCACCTCACAAAAGTAACTTTAGGCACGGTTTTGCTTCACACTGCAATGCGTTTCTCCCAGTAAGAGCTTAGCCCTGGCATTACGGTTCTTCATGCTGTCAATAGATTCATGTCGCTTTCAGCAAACATGATGACTGGCCCATAAACTCCTACAGATAACCTGATATGGGAATGTTTAACGCCATTTTGAGTTCGGCAGCCGGAGGGCGGGGCGCATATTAGCTTATTTTCTGAGAATGACCTTTGTCACAATCATTCACTCTGTACTTCCTGTCTGCACCTTATATTCTGGACTACCTCTGGTATAATGTTGCACACAAGTATAACTTATATTTATAATTAATTGCATCTGTATATAACATATTTACATCTGGTTAGGTGCTAGCTGCATTTCAATGGCTCTATATTTATACTCAGCACAATGACATTAAAGTTGAATATAACCTAGTCTAACTGGGTGAAGACGCACCAAAACAGAAAACCAGCTACTTAAACTTAGCAGTATATGTACAGTAGTAACAGCCTAGATGACAGGTTTGAATGGCTGCGGCCTGCCACTCACCTGGCTGCTCTGGGGGCTGGATGGATCATAAGGAGGAACGTAGGTCTTCAGAGCATCAGGAGGGTTGAGATGCGGTGGGTAGCGGATGGTGGGGTGGGAGAAGTACGTTGATGGGGCAGGGGGAAGGATTGCCGGAGCAGAGAATTGCAGTGGTGAATGCGGTGGGGGGCTCCTGGTTGAAATCACTGTACCAGAAAAAAATGGGGAGGGGGATGTACAGTGTAACAGCAACAACGTCAACAACAGAAGAACAACAGAAGCAGGAATGACAGCCGCTGCTGTCACAGCATACACCTGACATCACTTCTGGCATCAGTACTTGTGAGGACGCCAGCTGGGCGGACCTGACAGCACTGAACCCTGATTGGGCGGAAACCAACTGAAACTGCGGGGGGGATGGGGAGGGATGGGGGGCGGGGCATAATCTTGCATTTCACACATGCGCTAATCCGCACACCAATGAATGTCTCCCATAAGCGAAGTCTCTTACCACTGTGTCCCACCCCTGTTAGCCCTGGGTGGTGATGCGGTGGAAAAGTGCTCAGTCTTGGAGAAGAATCCTGCGGGGAGGTGGGGCTAAACAATGGCTTTTCTGGCTTTTTCATGGTGGGGGAGGCCATGTCTGCTGGGGAAGACAAGCACAGAGTGTCTGCCGTGAGTCTCGGCCAGGGAACTGCCAAGATTCTCCATGTCTTATAGAGACTGCAGAAATATTCCGGGTAATCAGGAGAAAACGGCAATTTCATTAAACCTTGATATAAAAGGATGAGTGAGTGAATGTGCTTCTTCTTAGGTCTGTGAATTTGAAAATATGCCAACCTGCGCGGCGTATGTACCATGTATAGCTAATATAATGGCATATGTACCATGTAAAGCTAAGCTAATGGCCTATGTATAAATTATAGCTAAGCTAATGGCATATGTACCATGTACAGCTAAAGTAATGGCATATGCATCATGCAGAGCTAAGCTAATGGCATATGTACCAATTATAGCTAAGCTAATGGCATATGCACCATGCATAGCTAAGCTAATGGCATATGTACCAATTATAGCTAAGATAATGGCATATGTACCACATATAGCTAAACTAATGGCATATGTGCCATGGATAGCTAAGCTAATGGCCTATGTGTAAATTATAGCTAAGCTAATGGCATATGTACCATGTATAGCTAAGCTAATCGCGTATGTACCATGTATAGCTAAGCTAATGGCATTATACTGCGGGACTGGTCCCCCAGGCAGTCATGTGACCTGTGCCTGTAACGGACTGCAGGATAACCGTACTGCGGTAACCACCACACGACCCTAACAGTGAAAATGGCTGCCAATGCAGAAGCCACACCAAAGTCAGGGAAAAGAGGCCGGGGATCCGCACAGTGTCTCCCAGGGAAGCTGGAGACTGGCAGGATTTTCTCTAAAAGGCCATGGAGCCTGCAGAGAGGCACTGGCACTACAACTGCGGCACTGAGAGGAACAGCACAATGCAGGCTGCTAAGGGCTGCTAAGAGGATCCAAATGGAACCACAAGCAGAAGCACGATGGAGTGGCCCGAAGCAAGAGATCTGTCCTGGTCAGCGTCTCATCCAACCCAAAGGAAGAACATGCAAAGGCAAAAAAACAGCACAAAATAAATACATACTGACAAGGTAGCTAATGGCCTAAGTGGGGCAGTACTCCACCAGGAGACAGCAGCCATCTTCCGCTGGCTTTGTGTGAGTAAATGCTCTCAGATGTCGAGTCTCCTATCCCATAATTACAGCCATCATACAGAAAGCCTCTTCAAAACCATCTTACTGAGGCATCTCGTGATGATCATAGATCTTCCTGTGCTAAATGAGCAGAGGCTCACCCTGACAGAGGAAATGTAAATAGTTTCCACCCATGAGAAAGCACAAAGGGGATAGAAAGCCTGGAGATATTTTGTACATTTTGTTTGGGTGGAAACGGTGCAGGACCACATGGAAACAAAGCTCGAGAAACAGGGACGACCCGAATCCATTCATGAATGCTGCAAATACACAGAACATCACTCACATAATGATTTTAAACCTTCATTTCTTGCATTAAGTATTGAATTACCTGGGGACCAACAAAACAAACTTCTTATCAAGCTGATCGTACTAGCTATTTTGGAGAAACATCAGTCTGCATGCTTCAATATAGGGAAGGATATTTTAAAACTTCTTAGGAAACAATTCTGGATTTTTTTTGAGTCTTTCCTGTTTAAAGTAATCAGAATCCTATAATATATACCCAAAAAGAGGATCATGCTTGCACATGTATTGTACTTTAACTGGCCAACAACTCTTGCTTATTCAGAAAGTGTGTGGAAAAGCATTTTTCAAGGTGCGCTTACACCGTCGAACCTCCCGACTTTCCTGCTTCAAAATGGGCTCAGCTCGAGAAAGGCTGCAGATTTCTGCAAATCGGTGAGCTGGAAAAGCGATATCCCCCTCATTGCAAACAGCTGTTTGTTATCACACCATTTCCCGAGTGAAACCTCCACAACCATGCCAAAAGGGGAGGACCGGTCGGGAGACAGCGGCTCCTCTTAGCGGAGGGAGAGGTACACAAGGCTGCAGAAAAATGACAAGCAATTTAAGCTAATTTTATTTTGTCATTCCCGGCTTGGAATAACTGGTAGGCCACTCCCCCTGCGTGTAAGGGTGGTACGATCCCTTGCTGCACCCCCAGGATAAAAACGTGCTTTGGGGCCAGCAGACAGCTTCCTGCCTTTGCCTCATATGGCTTTAATATCTTCCCCATTTTCTCACTAATACTTTCTCTCGGAGCACAACGACTTTCTCATGGCCAGTCCCTCCTCCTCCTCGCTGCACCCTTTCTTGCATTACTTCATCGGTTTCATCAGCATGTCAAGCCCACAAAGCAGAGAGTAAAAAAAAAAAAAAAAAAAAAAAATGCGAAAACCACGAGCGCTCATTAAATAAAGGAGGGATTGGGGGGAGCTGGTGAGGTAAAGCTCCTCTAGAACGTTCTGTACCGTTGCTGGGCTTGGGCTACGTTTCATCCCAACGACAAGGACTGACCTGGAAATGTCTGGGTGCACATTCGATTATAAAGCACGGTGTATCAAGCTTGCACAACAGCACATGATAATGAGCCGTGCCTTACACCCACTTCCGCATCAAAGTGGCCCCTGGTACCCCTCCCTCCCCCCACTGCCGCCCTCATTCCCAGCAGCCGGCTGTCACTGCTGACACTCCTGGGATCCGCATCACATGACCCACCAACTGGCTGGCCACCTGTTCATCAGACGACTTCGGCACAGCCTGCTCATCCAGGACAAGTTCAAACAGCCACCGCTGCACCTGCCCGTCTCGCACACCTGTTCCCCCTTCCTCCGGGGCCCGAGAGCCCGGTGCCGTCTATGATCCTCATCCGGCTGCCATAATCAGCAGGAAACGCCCAGAATACAACGCTGCGGCCCATGCCGCGCCATTTGCCGGACGCCGGCGCAAACAGGACGCAACGGCTCGCCACGGATCACCGGAACGAACCCAAACGAGCAGGGTCCCATTCTGCAGTTGCCGATTGGTGACTTGTGGTTCTGGAGAAGTGGGTTTTGTGACTGTGGCAGCAAGGGCTCACTTGAGCAGGTATCCGAGCTTGGGCCGGCACTCATGTGTGTTGCTGTGAAGCAAGCAGCCACGCAGCAAGAAATGAGGCAGCAGGTGACACTGAAACGCCAAGGGCCCGAGAGAAGCCCTGACATGAAAATGCAGGACTTCCTCATTCATAAGGCGCTCTCACAAGTGCAGGCTTGATTTATATGTCCCACGGTTACAGGCTTACAGACAATAACTTGCTTGAAACCGTTTGTACTATTCCCTGGTTCTGCAGAATTAAAAAAAAAAAAAAACAAAAAAAAAAAAAAAACAAAAATAAAACACTGATACCCAAAAATCACTAAACTTGAAATAAAGTTGCTAAACAGGACCAAACAGGACCAGATACATTTAACTTCAGGCTCGTGAGAACATGTCAGGCAATTATTACACTTACAGTCCCATTTAGGAGAGTAAAAATAAACGTGATCAATCTGGAAACACCAACTGCCATGTAGATTTTCTGGCCTGAAGAACTGCAGGGGCGAGAGGTCTGAGTGACAGGGGCAGTGATGTGCTGTGACGCCCAACATGGCCAAACTTGAAAGAATTCATGTCATTTCTGCTCAGAACTGTTTTGGACAAAGGGCACGATACAGGTTTGTCAGCATTGCTGAGCACGGTGTCTAAGCATGGAAAACTGGGAGTATCTTGACAGCTACACAGAGATACTGTACACAGCTTGGACACCGGGTATACAAAAAACAGGTCACGCTGCCTTCATAGAAGCCTCTTTTCTCATATGAGCTTGGGCATGTCTTTCATAAGAATTGGAGTTAAAAAAATACAATAGACAACTGATGACATTTATTTAATGAATTAAGATAAGGGATCTGTGTGTGGGTGTATAACAGCCGGCAGTCCCACACACACACACACACACACACACACACACAATGTTCCCGTCATGTTCCTCCTGCAGATGTCTACAAATCACGAAGCAGGCTGTTCCAGCCGCTCCTTAGACACTGCCACTCACAAACACAATCGCTGCACCGTGCACCATGCCTAATGCCCCATTCCCATGCACTGGGCCAGAGGTTGCAGACTGACTTCGGATTGCGTGGCCGAGGAGGAGGCTGTAGAGACACGCGGGTTGAACAGAGGTTGCACTGGAGCAGTGAAAGACTGTCCTCCATAGGCTGAATGCTGACTAGACTCGATGAGGTCGCCCCTTGACGCCTGGCCTCACCTTGCTCCCTCTCGTGCCACGGCCGGCTGACGCTAGCCGGGGAGTTGGGGGACGAGTAGAAGTCCCCAGATGGGCTTGTCTCCATGCTGTCCTCAATGGCGATGGTCTTGGGACGTTTGCTATGGAAAGAAGACACTCAGAGTGAAAAAGGACCCATGGTGAGACCCAGAGAGGACGGTCATTTACACAAGCTTGATACTGCCGTTTGTCACAGTGGCTGTAACGTAGGAGAGTCCCTAATGGCAAAGCTGCGGCCAGCTCAGAAACACACAGCATGCCTAACTAACCAGTATATAAACACACTTGACTTCAATCCAAAACTTTCAATTATATATCAGCAGTGTTCAGGTCCAGAAAGTACAAATCCAGGCCGAGGTTTCAACCAACCAGTTGAATAGTCTATGTCTGTGACTCTTAATACTCAGCTAGTTGGTTAAAACAATACCTCAGCCTGGATTTGTACTTTCTGGACCTGAACTATCCACCTCTGCTGTAATGGACTGCGTTTGTGAGTAACTTCCCCAGCACTGCATATCGGTCAACAAACAGAAAAATCACACACTGTCACTTACAATGTCATGTAACAGAAAAGAACGGTCAGAGAGTATCGAACATATGGAGCCAGGTTGAAGGTTGAAGACTGACCTGCCAGGAGGGGAAGACAACGACCTGTGGAGCCCCACACTGGAATTCAAGTCATGGTAATATGGCTGACTCGGCATATCTGTGATGGAGAAGTTCACAGCAGCTCCCTGGGTAATGGGTGCTGTCGAGGGACAGGGAAAAGAAAGACTCTTATTGGGTATGGCGTTAACACATGGTGTTAGTGGGCAAATATGGTTTAGCAAAAAGGAACTGATTTAGCAAAACATGCCTCGCCACTACAAGCCTGATTTACCAAAAACTAGGTACTTGTTTAGCAAATGCTTGCTAACAGCTAAGTTCCTGAGTTTAAAAAAATACTTTCTAAAAGTTAAATCCAACTGAAAGGTAAGCAACCAAAAATCTAAGTAGATGGTTTAGACAACACTCACTAAGCACCAGTTATCGCGATATAACCAACAATCTCTAAACACTAAGCAGCTGGTTTAACAAATACTTGTTACATTTTTAATGTCTGGTTTAGCCAACAATCGCTAACCACTAAATACTTTGCTTTAGCCAACAGTCACTAAAAGCTAAGTACCTGATTTAGCCAACACTCACTAAATGCTAAGCAGCTGGTTTAGCCAACACTCACTAACCACTAAGTACCTGGGTTTAGCAACACTTACTAAACATAAGTAGCTGATTCACTTTTTCACTATTAAATACAGTCAGATGATCCAACCTAGAGAGCAAACTAAAGATTTAACCAGTACTTCTGTGTAAATTGGCACCGGTGCCAAAAAACCAACACAAAAAGATTTAATGAGAATCAGTCACTCTGAACATAATTTGCTTGGAGGCAAACCTTCCCCTGAATAAAGACAGCTTTTATGAGGGATCGCTGGAACCCAAAACCACAGGCCACAGTGTACGCAAGCATACAGCCTGTGTGTGGGAGCAAGCCAAGCTCTTCTTGCCAAATATGCCAAACAGGGACGCTGCCAGCCTGACACCACACGTCCGGTCACTTCCTAATGGCACACACAGCTACTTTGGATAATCCGCATGATAATGATCAGTAGTTCCTTTTTGGGTCCCAGTATCACCGTGCTAATCAGACCACATTTCATGAGAAGGACTTACGATGAATAAAGTTACGCAACAAGGGACAAAGCTAGCCATAGCTTTTGGTTCATTCCTTTAATACTTAATGATGTGCAAGTATGAACTGAGTAATTCTCCATTATAGTGATAAAAATAGCTCAACTGAGTCACAGAAGTAGTTATGTAATTTTATGTGGACTAGTTTTTATTGTTATGGTTAGCTAGTTTAAGCGTTCAAACTTTCAATCAATGCTCTTTTAATATTTAAGTATTTTTTTGTCTGACAGAAAAATCCACACGACTAATATACCTCAAACAGGCGAAGTGAGATCCGGTAACACGATAACGTAAACCAAAGCCACTTCTGATAAAGCCTTGATTTTGTTTTGTCAAAGCAGCATCAATCTCAACTGACACTGCCAAGAAAAGTATAGGCCTTTGCTGGTAAGGAGATGGAGCGATATGCACGTTTTCATAATGATCCCAGCCTTTATTGCGTATCGTATTACGCATTATACAAATGCGGAGGCCAGCCGAAGCATCGTTAGTGCCTGTTTCCCTCCAACAATAATAAAGAAAAGCTCTAGGCATTCGCCGAAGATGAAAAAAAAAAACAGTCGAGCAGAATATGAGTGAGCAAAGTGGGTAAACAACGTGTTCAGGAAGTGCTTAGTTGCCTTGACTTGTTCGAGAGAAACAGCAAGGAACATCTCTCCAAGAGTGCCTAACAGCTGCTGAAACGCTCTCGTTTCTGCTTAATAATCTAGCGCCAGTCCCTCGGACCCCCCGCTCCTGGTCTCCAGAGCGTCTCTTTCCCTGGCTTCTCGGCACAGGATACTGTTTCAGGAGGGGATGGCAGGCAGGAGGCCCTGCTGTACAGGCAACTATTCTAAAGCACTTGTTTGGCTCCCAGAGCTCTTGAAGTCATTAGGACCCGTGAGAGGCAGCGGTTTGGACCCGATGAGTGAGCCGTCTGAGGTTCTCCAGCTGCCTGGCACTACCCACAGTTGGAGCACATTCCTCTGCCATTACTGGCCCCTAGGGGCATTTATAAGAGCCGCGGAGGGGGGGGGGGGGTGGG
>JAODJU010000014.1:8548280-8561238 GCA_026776725.1 Gnathonemus echidnorhynchus
CCCTCCCCCCCCCCCCCCCCCCCCCCGTGCGAAAAAGAGCGCGCCAAAGCTTGAGCGGACGCATCAGGACCAGCCGGTCACCCCGGCAGTGCCAGGCCAGACAGCCCTGTCACTTCCAGGCTTCAGATGCACCTTAAACTGCGGCCCTCTCCGGAGCGTATCGGAGGTCTTGCAATATGCCTGTTTCAAAGTCTTTGGATCCAGGTGCTCTGCGGTGTCAGAATGTTATCCAGAAGTCGACTGAGCCCATCCTGTTCCACAATCTGAGTGAATAACATCATGTGCTGACCCTTTCTACACAGAACAGTCATGCAAACTAAGAGACGGCCTCAACAGGTAGCACCTGAAGACGGGCATCCTCGCAAAGCGGAATCACGGCCAATAGAACAAGACAAATAAAACTGCTCACAAATGTAATTGTTCCCAAATTTAAAAAAAAAATCCACGATTTGCTAAATAGGGAAACAACCACATCATTCCAGGCTCGACCATTAGCATTTAGGAATGCCTTACAGAGAGCCGCAGGATTCAGCCGTGTTTAAAGAATGGCTGATAAAAATCAGGATGGAAGGCTGCTTTAGTGACACCCACTGCTATATATACGCATACTGAGAATAGCCCCTGCTTCACAACCTGGGCATCCTGCTCGTTTCCTGGTGCCACGTGTCATTCAGCCAAGGACATCCATACTCTGCAAGGTCCTAAACACCTGCATCGCGCCATATCGGTCTCTACTGCACTGAATTTCTGCTCGCGAAACTTGTTTGCATAATTACCTGTGGCCACTTGCCTTTCAGAAAAAAAAACTTCAAAGTCGGAAAATGACACCAAACATCCGCCTTATACTTCACGCTATTTCACCGTTACACTGTTTATCTGCATGAGAGGATTTATCTGCACTGGTTCTAAAGGCCCAGAAACCACACTCTTGGTATTCAGAATCCGGCACAGGCGCTCGGAGATAAAACGGCAAGATAAACCTTCTGGTAGAACTAAACAATCGAAAGTGCATCTGTCTGATCTTTGCATAAAATGTGCCTTGACTTTAAAGCTATGTCCCTGTATTGTTAGCAAGTCCACAGAAGAAATATGGCCCAAGCCGGCAGTGGGGATGCATTATGGGGTACAGAAGGCCCCGTGTCACTGACGATCAAGCGTGCGTGATAATCAAATGTGCCCTGTGAGCTGGGTGGATCACGGTGCGCAATCAGGCCATTTAGAGCTAATGAAAAGCGCTAACTCACAACGTATAGCGTCCCTAATAAATCTCCCACAGGGCCGCGGGACCGGATTAACTACCCCTATTGTGTTTCCAATTGTCTGGGAGCCGAGAATCATCCACTCTCCAGCCTGGACTGACAGCATGCCCTCCGGGGTGGGGGCTGAGGTGGCAAGGCGGGGGGGGAGGGGGAGGACTTGGCCAATGGAATGCAAGCTGGTAAGAGAAGAGGAGGCGGGGCAAGCTGCTTTTCTTGGCACGTACAACGCCCCCTCTCCAGCTGACCAAGAGGTGTCCATGGGACATTACCTGTCACCATTTATACCAGTCCCTCGCCATCCTAATTGGGACCGATCATGGATTTATGGATGACACCAGTGAGGCGCTGGTTCTGACCCAAAAAGTTCACCTTGGTGTCTGAAACCTCCTCAGCTAAGAGGGCAGTGAAGCAAAAGGAATGGGAATAAAGTGAAGAGACACCATGACTCTGAGGACCTCCAGAGCAGGAGTTCACACCCAGTCAAATGAGTGTAAAGAGCCCCTTTGAAGGCTGAGGTTTGGTGACCTGACTGGATGTAACATGGTTTCCTTGACCAAATAATACACTTAGGACCATGTTGTAGATTTAGCAACAAATAAATCATGATCATAATCACGGTAATGGCAATGTTAACGATAACGATCAGCACTTCTTCTACGCCACCAGCGAGCTCGAATGCCAAACCCTTGTCGGCAGTCAGGCCCACCAATCAGTAACCATTGCGATAATCCAACATGGGTGCCGGGACACACGACGGCAGAGCCAAAAATCCCAGGTCAACCCCGCGGTGTGGACCTGAAGGTGGCCGCCATTTTTCCACCGATCCGACCAACACTTGGCCACACTGCACCCCCAGGTACCAATCTTAAAACATCTCGGGGCTCTCCGGTTGGCCGGTTCACTGCTATACAAGCAAAGCAGCGGCAACCCAGTGAAAAGCCATGGTTTGCTGATGGAGCAGAACACCACAGGCCCAGGCTAAATCAAACCAGGCACTGAGGCCGGGGTGGGGGGGGGTGGTGCCCAGGAAGACAGCGACCCTGAACCCCAGGCCTTGCTTCATTGGATTAGAAAAAATAGAGAGACGCTGTTTAAAACCAAGGGTCAAAAGTTCTTCCCTTGATTTCCCGAATAATGGAATCAAGCTGGAGCGAATGTGGCACTCGGACGGCTGCCTCCCAGAGCCTCGGGCAAAAGCCAAGAAGGGTACGGGCGAATCAAAGCTCTCCACTGCGACTGGGCCACTCTCTGTCTGTGGGGCTGCGAGAAGTGCGTTATGAGGAACAGCCAGAGGCCTTACGGGGGGGGGGGGGGTTTGGAGAGTGCGAGGGCACAGATGTCCAGCAGTCTCACCCTGCCATTTTACTGTCGGAACACTTTTCTTGGATTTCTACAGTCGAAATACCCGTGGATAAAATCTGAAAACATTTCAGCTGTCAACATCAGCTACGCAACAATAAAAATAATAATAGCTATAATTTTATAAGTCAAAGGAGCCCTGATCTATAAAACGTGTGCATTATTAATAACACTAGTGACACCCATGTGTCGCCACGGCCGTTCCTCCCGCCCCCACCACATCCCGCATTCCTGCCGCTGCCTCACAGAGCGGATCCTCCTCGCGCCGCCTTCCGCGGCAGCAATAATAACTTGTGGTTTGGCCACGGGGGCTATGTTTACATGGGCAACTGCGCGGACGGGAACCACCAAATTAATTTCAGATCCTCTCTTTAAAACCCATAAACAATGTTACTCAGACTCTGGCAGTGGGGGAGCGGGTCGCTCGAAGAAGGGGGAACATCTTCCTCTGGGAGTAAGCCTAGTAAAGCCATCCACAGCTATCCCGTCCAGTTAACGTCATCACTTCCGTGTGAAGAGCTACGTTCTACTTCCTTCTGGCACCTTCTTGTCTAACACTGTGTTCCATTCACCTCAAAGGTCGGAAGTCAAAGCTGGGAATGATGTCACACCTGAGTTATCTGCGTTCCAGTACAAGAAGTCGGAAAGTCATTTAGCAATACCAGTTCCAGCTAGGTTCACCGTTAGCCATCGTTAACAATATCAGCTGATAAGAAGGCATTATGGGGAATTTTGCGGATAAAAACACCGTAGCAACATGTCCATATTTAGCAGTTGGATACTGCTGTCTATGACTGATTTAATAACGTTTTCGCTTCTGTGGATGAAGAGTGCAGCCATCTTGATTTCTGGGATGGGGGTTGTAGAGATTCCTCCAAGTCAGAACTCTGACTTCAGGAGGCGTTCCAGTTCAAATTTCTGACTTGGAACTCGAAAATTCCAATTTCCCAGGTCAAATGAAACGCAACATCAGACCTCCTCAAAGCATCATAAATACCATGCTCTTCCCCTTGCCTCATTCACGTCTCCATTTTTTTCAGCATTAAGGGGGGGGGGCAGCTGAACTAGGTTGGTGACTCTGTACTTAGCCACCCTGTTCAGTTCGCTGGTGTCCTTAGCGAGCCACGGAGAGACTGGAATGTTCCAGGTCTGTGCGAGAAACTCAACAAAAGGCCAGGGTAAGACGAGACAACTTGAGCAAAAAGAGACAAGGCGACCATTGATGGCTGAAGGCAGTATCGGGGGATCCAATGCTGTACCCGACCACGACTCTCTCCACCAGCACCGCTGCTGCCTGCCAAAGAGGGAGGAGGGACACGGTCGAGGTGCCGCGGCAGCGCGAGCGGGAATGCCGCCTGACATGCAGCCGGATACGGCTCTGCTGGCCTGTTGCCAACACGTAAGGAGCTGCTCTGTCAAAGCAACCTGTTCTGACTGGTTCTGAGATGGGGGGGGGGGTCCGACCATGACATCGGCTTGTCTAGTGGCTGGCAGCAGGCCGGCCAACCCACAGTACCTGGGTGCCTAGCATTTATGCAGCATTCTCATTTTAATCAAAATACCCGCTTCAGATATGGACAGTTAATGTGTCAATGAAGCACTTAGCCCTCGATCCCCCCCCCCCCTCCCCCGAAAGGCAAACCCAGCTATGGGAAGGTCTGGAATTCCCCGTCTGCAACCCCTCCTTCTGGGGGTGGGGGGTGCCGTCAGGCTGCCTTGTCTGCGTGGGCCTTTACACTCGCCCCCCCAGCCAGCTTGTGGCTTTTCATCCCCTCAGTCATCCAAGCGTGTCCTTTTCACTTTATCAGCGATGGGGGGGCTGTCAGCTCTGGGGCTCGCCACAGGAAGGGAAATCGCAGCGGCTCAGGGCCGGGCTGTTTACCTTCCCCCCCCTTTCCCCTTTCCCCTTTCCAGCCGGACTCGCTTTTGAGGCGGCCGGCCCGGATGTGCGCACGGGCCTGCTGGAGCTGCCGGTCCTTTCAGACCCTCAGCGATGGGTCAGGAGTGTGGGTGCTGTTTGCTCTGAAATTCCAGCAAGCACCTTCATCCCAGGCTCAGAATTATGTGCTCCACCCCGCCCCGCAGGGGAACAGAAAGAGAGAACCAACATTCAAATTCCTGATTACCGCCCAGGTACACCACCATCGCGCAAGTTCATGATGACAGCCTCTAGCTATTTTCCACAGACTGGAGAAAACTGAGACTGTTTAACGGCCTTCTGTGTTTTTCACATTCATGTCCACATTGCACGTTCAGCTCGTTCACCCAGACTACGAGCACACAGTGTCCCCATGTTCAGGAAGATAACCTATCACTCCCTTCTGTGCTGGGTCATTGTCTTGTTCCGCTGGTCCACAGTGCCATCTGGACTGAAAGCCTCAGGTATGACATGTAATGGTAAAAGTTGTTCATCAGGGGGGTTTAATATTGTATTAAACAATTTAGTTGAGGTCCCATTTTAGCAGAGGCCCCTGCGTTTCAGCCCGGGTGAGCCTGTGCGTTATAGTGCTGCAGTAGCTGACAGGCTCAGAAAAGCAACACTCCCAACACAAGAGGATGTAACAAAGAGACGAAGAAAGTGTTTACTGAATCTGGCACACGGGCAAAGTGGGAGGAATGACAGCTTCGTGGCAGTAAGTCCACGGCGGCACGTGAGCGGCTCTGGGAGGCCAACACGTCGCGGAAAGCGCAGCGAGTCTGCCTGGCCACTGCCAACCAATCAGGTACAACGTTCACAGGCTGTCGCGACTGCCAGTGTCACAGGAACATGCCGCTCCTGGTAATCATACTCTCTGCAGCAGATTTTACATTCCAGTGAATATAGTCGTCATAAAAGCTGGGCTGGCTTTTTTTTTCGGGCGGGAAACCGGAAGGCATATCAAAGAACCCCCCGCAGAACTAAATGGCGTAATCCAGGATCCAGGCAAACTTTGACTCCTATGCCTCCCCCCTCCCACCTCTCGGATGTTCATGCCTAACTCAGGAATTCTCAAAGGAACTTTCTCAAGCACCGCCCAGGAACAGCAAAGCATACCTGGCGTAGGACTAGGACTGCCTGGCCCATTTCCAAACCTTCCTCCTACCCCCACCACTACCACCCAGGGGCCGTGGTGCCCCGAGCCAAGCCACACACGCTTGGCAGCACTCACCTGGAACAGCCCAGGACCACTTCTGTAAACACAAGCCGGTGCGCTAGGCACCAGACACTGATGGGGCTCAAGCCACTAAACACAGAAGGACCGCAACCACAGGTTGCTATAACACTCTTAAGGTAGGTTTTTTTCACTGACAGAGGAAATGCCATCAACTTTCTGTGCCTGTCTTTCTCACATGGAAGTAGTAGATGCCACATTTCTCTGGGTTGGTCATAGGAACAAGAAATAAAATTGCTTTCAGAGGTGGGATGTAGGAGGTGTGGAAAGAACGAAGAATGACATCAGCGTGAAGTCTCACAGTTACATCTCGCTGCTTTGATGACGCATCCAACTGAAGCGACTTAACATATTTATCCAGTTACCACCTGGTAGGCATTCTTGCTGCAGAGCTTAATGTACGACAGTAAGGAACACCTGAACTCGACCACCACCAGGCCACCTCTGACACCACAAGGTAAAGTCAAATAACCATGACACAGCTTATCCCCAGTTTTGGCGATCAGCTGGCTTCTCCAACGTACAAAGAACATCAAAAAAGTTTAACCCACAGAATGGTTCCCAAACTCTCACCATTGGTGGCTCACTTAGCCTTGGATCACGGGGAAGAGATCTGACACCAAGCTACCTTATCTTGCTGTGCGATGGAACGCTGGGGGGTTGGCGGGCGAGGGCCATATCCGGCCCCAAGTCCCAACCCTCGTAGACACAAAGGTAGGAAATGGCTGGGACCACAGTGCACATTGTGAGCAGGCCGGTAAATAACAACCCCCCGCCCCACCAGCTCAATCCTGAAGCTTCACCTCCCGCTCTTTATACACATTTCAGCAGAGGAAGCCATAAACACAGGGACGGCCCATAAAGCCAGTCTCTGGAGGCTTCGGCTGAGTACAGACACCAAACAGCCCTGGTACCATGACCGTGCGGCAAGGTGATCCACATAAGCACCGGGTAAGCTGGTGCAAAGAGGCCTCCGGGTCACTATTTCATCTATATCATGAATAGAAGCTGGTCCAGCCAATCACGCTCACGGCTGACACACCTGCTGTAGCCCCATGTGATAGGGCAACCCTGGAGCACCTTTACAGACTCGCTTTGTCATCTGTTGAGTTTGTTTGCCCTGCTGCTCTGTTTGTTCCTTTGTTGTGCGCAGCTGCACAGTGTATTTGCCTATGTTTAGGCAAAGAAATATGCACAGACGTCTGAGCAACTCCATTGCGGTCCAGGGGTGCACACAAGGTGAGGACCGGCCATAAATCATGGCATAATCCAAGAGTGCAATCCTGCAAGGATGAAGTCCATAACCTTGGAGGACGTAAATAAACACGTGGCTGAAAGTGACCGTTCCTCCAGCATTTTCCAGCAGCATTAGCAGTCCATTAGCACTCCATAAAGGAGCCCTTTCTACAGCATTCTGCAGCAGATTAACCCTGACCTCAGGCACAGCGGCTCATCGGCAGCAGGTATCCATCGACCCTCCCCCACCATCCCCAACAGTGCCTCTCCCTAGAATATCTCGTCATGAAGATGAGCTGAAAAGGTCAGTCATTTCAGACTGCCCAGTTCCCCGTTGGCCTCTCATTCACGCTCTATCTCATATTTTTGGGAGGGTATGGAAGCACTCTATAGGAGGTAAATGAGTGCCAGTCAGTGGAGTCCAACGGTTTTTCAAAAAAACAAGAACAGGGTGGATGATGTCACACGGGTTAATGAGAGCCTTAATCGACAAACCATTTAATGGAGGATAAAGTGGGAGAGGCAAGGATGCACAGACATGACAGTGAAACGGGCGCCAGGCAGCAGATTAAGTGTCACTCGGGGTTGTTGACTCAGAAGCTTAGATGTCACCAGAGGATCAGCGTGCAGGAAAGAGCGGCAAACAAATTACATGGGATAGGCACTAACTTGCTGGGTTAGCTTCTAGTCTCCGGTTTAGCCGTCATGCCGCAGCGCGCGGGCTAATGCACCTCAACGTCAGAGGGATCTTCGGGGTGACTGGGGTGTGGCTTGTGAGCGAAACAAAAGCAGAACGATGTGTGCTTTTGCTGGGGGCCAAAAGTAAAGGAGTGCAAAGGCTTCCCGGTATTGCGAGGAACCATAGCTTAATGAAAAACCAGCCTGACTGCATGGAGTTTTTCAGAGAGTAAACAACCTGCCATCACCTTAGATAACCTTGGCAGCTGCTGCTTAAGCCATGCCAGCAGATGTCTCCTGCAATAGCCATTCGCTAACGGGGTCACTCTGCTCGTAAAATAGTGCTCAGTCCGACAGCCTTCCTGCTATCTTCCATGGGTTACTCTTCGAAGTTGGTACTGTTCGACCAAGGTACGGTTAAAGACCGCTAGCTCTAGGCTAACACAGCTAGCTCAAGTTGGATCATGGCTCACTTGAGAATCAAACATTGTCCTCAATCACAGTCTAACGCTTTCGGCAATGAGGAGGCTTTGGTCTATTTTTATTCAGGAGAAGCTCTGGTGTGACATAGTAATAGTTCAAGTCAGTAAGTGACAAAGAACATGCACTCAGTGTGGCCGGGGATTTAATTTTAGCCCCCACACCCGGACATACTGCCCCCCAGTCGCAGATAAGAGCATTCTTGCTCTATGGCCCCCAATGTGAGGTCTCTGAAGGAGACACTAAAATGCAACATTTCAGAGTGTCTTTGAGAATTAGGAGCTTGAAGACGTCAAAGAAGCTGGCATGGGCATCTTGTTCGGAGGTTTCGGATTCCGCGCTGCACCAAGAGATGCCAGCACCAGCCTGAAGGTGACCCAACGCCAAAACACAACCAGCTCGAGTGTCAACCCATGGCGGCTTCACCAGCATGGCACACCATCACAGATGGATAGCACATATCCATAGAGTTACCACTCCTGAGTTTTTAATTCTTGTTTGCTTATTGATAATGCCGGCTCACTGATGTGCATGAGTGACGCCTATCCGAACGTCGTCATCTGGTATCTGAATGCCAATCCCCTGGCCGACCGTTTGGATCTCAAAAAGCGCAGGATGTCCGCCACCCACCTTTGCCATCTGCTCACTGCAACCAGAGACGCGGGCCTGGGGGGTAGGGATTCGAGCAGGGTCTACATTATGTGCTAGCATTTTCAGCCCACAGGACAAAGGATAAGGATCAGCCTGGTGTTATCTCCTCTGTAGAGTACTTTGGCACTGTATAAACATAGGGGCACTCAGTGTTGTGACTTTTGAAAAGATGATGAAGGAGGCAGGGGTGAATGAGTACTAATTTTGTCCATCATAATTCTGCTTTCATTCTGGCTGTGGTAAAGCCTGGATTCTCTTCTTCGACTACCGACAGGTATAAAAGGACTTTTACCAATAACCATTCAATCCTAAAGAAGTCAACACTAATTTGAAACAACCTCCCTAAAAAGCTACACATGAAGTTCCTGCGCACCACCTCATCACCATCAACACAGGAAATATGCAGTAATGGTACTACCAAAAAAGTTGACGAATCAAATAAGTGAAGAGCAAATTTCCAAAACTCACTTAGTCCACGGGATATGTGGACCAGATAAGTTCATAAGTAAGTACTATTTCTGTGGATTTTGTAAATTTAACAAAAGTTCTTTGCTGGACTAAATGAGGATGATTGAGTTTGGTTCCCAATCCTGAACCACATGACAAGGAATCCTGACAAAATGGACTCCATGACACGGCATTGTCTGTGCAGATGACACAGACTAATCTGTATCCCTGACCCCATTGGCCCAAGCCTCATTAGGGACACTTAGGGCATGCCCCGGAAACTCAGGTCACAAGAACAAACCATGTCAGGGACCCCTGGAACCGTGGAGGCTGGGCTGTTTTCAAGGCTTTCAAAGGCACTTAATAATGCCCGCCTTGCCACTGAACTTACAAACAAAGGAAAAAATAAGCTGTAATGGGGGAAGCAGACGGGGAGCTGAACGGGGGCCATGGCTCACAAGGAAACCAGGTCGAGCTTGGAGACAGAAGCCCACACTGATCTTCCCTTTGAGGGTCGACCCACAGTCTAGCCCCATCTCTTGTTCCCCTTGCAAAACAAGACATTTCTTAAAATGTTATAACACGATGCTTCCAATTCCAATTAGGCATCACAGGGCATGAGCAAGATCCCAAACTCCCCACATGTAACGGAAACACAAGAGGCTTCTGTTCAACGCTCCAGGTGACAAGTGTCGACCTGGGGATAAGTACTACATGTGTTTGTTGCACCAGTTTGGCTCATTACTAACAAGCCGACGCTGTGTGGGCTAATTTTGGACAGAGGAAGGTCTCCCGGTTGTGATGTGGATGAGACCACAGAGGGTAGGCCAAAGCAGCTTCATTTGTATACAGATTTGGAAGTGAAATGGTCCAAGAGTAAGGACCTGAAGAATGCCTTTAGGATGTCTGCCACTTCCTCGGGAAGCTCCACCGGGGAATCTGTACAGTTAAACATCCCAGTCCTCCAAGTTACACTTCAATTTCTGCAATATCAAGCTTTTTTATAAAGGTTGTTCCCCAGGGCCAATCTAATGATGGTTTCTACTCAAAACTACTTGATGATCACACAATTAACTATTATTAGAGCTTAATTACAGTATTTGATATTTTTGGAGCTATTATAAATGTTGGCTTTAGTTTTTCTTCTGAACTGCAATATGAAATATGCTGTGCAAATAGCACAAATTGCATGAATATTAAGATTATTAAATATAAAAGAAATATTACATTTTACTGAAAAGTGATGTATATTCTGTTGTATATACTGCAAATGACTAACAACTGTTTGCAGGAGAATAATGCAAGGTTTTCCAATCCACTCGCTGCCCGTATAATCTGTTTTTGATAGATTTTGTTAGTCATTTGCTGAAGGCTGTGTAATGAAAGAGACATGTTCAGATTTAAGGGGGAATCAACGGAAATTGTATGTTATTTACAGTTTTGTAGGATATCACAAATTCATTGAAAAATATTGTATGTCCGGAACACACAACTCAAGACAAAATGTGTCGAGGTACACTTTATATAACATTAACGGTATATATATTTTTATTAGTGAATAGTTTGGGTCTTTAAAAACACTACTGTTACACTGATTGTAGCTGAAAAATCAGTGGGTAGCTGAATGTAAAGTAGCTTAAAATACCTACAGATAGCGATATAGGCTTGAGTGTTGAACAGTGTAGAGGTGAGAAGTACCCAGATGTATGAGTGAATGAGGTCTCCATAACAGGCAATGGTGCTGCAATTTAAGGTATATGTTTGGTATAATAATATAAATGGACAGTAGGGCTGGGAAAAATACCTCAAATCAGTATCACGATTAATTGAACATTTTACCTCAATTACGATTAATGAACAACTATTTTGTTTTGTTTTTTTGGCCCGCATATGTGACTGACAAGGTTTGTACTGCAAATATGCTATTGAAAACTATTAAAGCTAGGATATTTTTTCTAATGTAAGACTGTATATTTTTACTGATTTTAAAATAATTGAAGGAAACAGAAATGAACCATTCGTGGCTATTTACTGAATATTTCGAACAACTGAAAACATACAAATTGCTTGAAATGAAAGCATCTTACGAAAAAGGTCACATTTCAGTTTTAATCTAAAAAGCAAGTTCTCGATTTCTTACAAACAAAATAAATTACAGTGAAAACCGTTTATAGTGATCACGTCTGTCTTTGTGAAATTGATCACTATTTATCAGATTCCGGAATGTCATCCACACTTTAACCTCATCTTGGACTGTCCAAAGCAACATCATCTGGTTCAAAGATGCTCTTCAGAACAATGCAGGGGGCACGGCTACATTGTGCGCTCGATTAAATGATTACGGCCATGCCTGGAAATGGCAAACAGTCACAATCCATGCATTATGTTATACGTAATTGAATAACCTGAACTAATCCATGCAGGCTGTTCTCCGAGTCTCTGGTTCATTGAGTACAGGTTTTTCCTTTTATTTTTTTAGGGATGACTGGAAGAAAATAACATCCTGCAAAGTTAAGAGTGGTGTTATCGCTCATTATTAATCCTTTGTTTTCCCCCAGAGAGCAGCACGTCATAATTGAGAAGGTGTCTGATCCTGTTAGAGGGACTTGGATGTCCCTGAGAGCGAGAATCAAAAGGTTTTTCTTTTTTCATCAGGGATAGAGGCTAAATACCAGTTTAAAAGCAGTGAACCTGAAAAACGCCCCAAGCTCATTGTTAGGTATCTGGGCAGCACCGTCAGTGAGGCCCGACCTCCTACCGCACTGAGAAAGAACCCGGCAAGGCAGCCACTGCCTTGGAGCTTCTCAACAGGCTGGGCTCCCTGCTGCCACGATTCCTGCCGAGGATGCAGTTTCGTCTGACCTTTCACAGCCGTCAGGAGGGTCCAGCCGTACGGACGCCACCATCCAGGAAACCGGGGCCAGCTGGCTTTGTGGATCTTGGGCAACCAGTGGACTGGACTGGCTCCGAGATGCGGCCTCCTTTCAGGGCCACACTCGCCGGCCCGGTCTCAGAGAAGCAGTCCAGCTGGACTCCGGCCCAAGGGAAGGAGGACGCAAGCGAGTGCCGACTCCAGGCCAAGTGGGCCCCCCTTCCCCGCCAGCCAGCTCCACACGAGCAGTTGTTTCAGGTGTCGAGATTCTCTGAAATGGTCCAAAATCAGACTCGGAGGGAGCCAATGAGTCAACGAGCCAAAGGATGAGCCGGAGGACGCGGAAAGCAACACGGCACAGGAAACTCGGAGGGGGGGCGACAGCTCACCCGCCCCTCTGCCCACCTTCCCAGGCATCCATCCCCCAGTGCATCCAGCAGCCAACCATGAGGGCTAGGAATGAAAACATGCCACCCGTGCGCTTGCTTCCACCACCGAGAACCACCCCCCCCCCTTGGGGTGACGGCATCCGCACTGGCGACGGACGGAGTGTGTGGGATCCTCGGGGTTCCCTGGCCCCTCGTTCACATGCTGGGGTGGGAGGAGATGATTACAGTCGCCGCCTGCAGTCAGGCACCCTTGCGATGACAGTTACGAGCACGAGCGTGTTTTTAATTTCAACAGCCCCAAACAGCACCCCCCCCTCTACAGAAACAGAAAGCTGCACTGGGGGGCCTGTGGTCTGAGGCGGTAAGGAGGCACTGCTGGCTGTTCCTACCCGTCCCAACACCCACCGTGCACTTGGGGGGGGGGGGGGGGGGCCC
>JAODJU010000014.1:8574999-8593767 GCA_026776725.1 Gnathonemus echidnorhynchus
CCAGCGTCTCTGCGTTTCCCACCCTATTAACTCATTACCATGGTTAGCAACACCGTGAACAAAAGACGAGAAGGTCATTACTCTCGTCCAGCCATCTACCCTGCCGAGAATAAAAGCCGCAGTCGGGGGGCGGGGGGGGTTCCACCAAAGAAAGTCACGGTCTCCCTGGCAACAATGCCAATTGTCATGTCCCCCGCTCGGCAGCCATTCATGTGGCCGGCCCGATGAGGGATGTCCCTGCCTCTCTTCCCAGACAGAGGAATCCTCGCCTTCCCTCTTCCGCAAGTGAGGCCTCGTCTGGCCAGACTCCGCTGCTGCAGCTGGTCGACCGAGCACCTTGTTACAGGGACTCCCCACCCAGGCGGCAGGCGGGTGGGCTCACAGACTGGGGGGGGAGGGAGGGGCGGCCGTCGCACCTCCAGTCCCAGGTAGGGGGTGCATGAGGAAACCACAAACTTACCAAGAGGCGACCCTTCAGTAATGCCCCTGTAGTCATTCCTAAGCCAAAAGATTTAATTTGGAAATGAGTCAGACCCTTCCAAGCTTATAAGCACTCAAATCACCCGGATACTGACTCATCCTTTTACAGATGCCATGGTCGTAGCCAGGCTGACTACCCTGAGAACACCGTACCATTTTTCTAAGAAAAATCTTCCATCTCAGAAGGCGACACAGAGCCAAGACCCAAGAGAAGAAGACTCTTGAAGTCCCATGGCCTCCACTCCACTTGGGGCGCCGTGATCATGTAGCCATGATGACTAATGTGCATACGTCAGTGAACGGCGCAACGAGGTCGGGCGTCTGCTGAAGCCGCGAAGCGTCTGCCCCGAGCCGGGCGCTCTGCAGATCGCATGTAGGTCATGTGTGTGTAAATTGCGACATTTTCTGGGTCCACGAGAGTGATGCGATCCTGGACATGCGTGCGTTCGTGCTAGGAAGGCTTCTAGGGGGCACTACGGGGCTTCATCTGGGGATGAGGAGGGGTGCAACGAGGAGGAAAAAAAAATCAATAAACTGGGCAGAAGTGGGGGGGGGGGGCGTCACTAGGCAGCCTTAAATGGATTAGCTGGGGGGAGCAGTGCGTTCGATAGGTCACCTCTCAGTACGCGTCGGCCACCACGGGGGCTAGCATACTAATCAGGCCACCCGGAAGCCGTAGTGACGCAGGGCCCGGAGCGGGCGCAGTACGGCACTCCAGGGCAGAGCAGTGGGCGAATGGCTCTCGACTGAGCGAGATGGCCAGCGAGGCGCGGCTCCTCACATCTGCCACGTTCGCCGCACCTGCTCCCGGCCCGAGGGGCCGCATTCCCGTGAGGCCCCCGGCATCCGGAGGAGCTGAGCCGGACGACCCCGAGGGGTGGAGGGGGCGGGGGCGGCTCGCAGGCGACTGTGATACAGACACTCAGGGGAACGTGCAGACACACGCACATACGTGCAAATGTGTGCAGAACTGGCAACCCATGGCACAGGGGTCTGTTCCTACCCCCTGACTTTGTCAGCAGCCCCAGCACCAGCCCTACCCCCTCCCAGGGGACACCTGGGAGCAGCCAGGCTGGGGTTACTCCTCATGACCGGGGTCACTCCGGTCCTGACCACGGAGGCGGAAGACTGGGTCAAATCGGCAGAGCATTAAACACTGGAGGGGTCAAGTGCCCCTCCGAACCCACTGACCTCAGCAGCTGGGGGTCAGGGGCCCCCTTGCGTGTCCCGCCAGTCGGGTCAAATGGCTCCCACCCCCATCCGCCCCCCACGTGCCACCGCATTTGTTTTCACAGATCGGTTTTGGTCAATTACACTTCACAGGACACAGACCGCGTCGCTTTGCAAAGGTTCTGACACTGGGGCCAGGAGTTGAGGCCAGCCTCGTAAAACAAGGATCCTAACATGGCGGAACAAATTAGGGGCAATTCAGCCGAGGCCGGGACCTGTCAGGCCGCTGAAATACTGTCTGCAGCCCCTGACACATGCAAAAAGGTAAACGAAGGTAGCCCCGCCTCTCTCTGTCTCTCTGATCCTTTACTAATCATTTCAGGATGATCGGGTCATAAGGTCATGGGGCACAAAGCACCATAGCACTGCTGAAATGCTGCCCTTCCACAAAGAGCGCCACACAAACCCTGCGAAACGCACCAAAAAAAAAACAATTACGTAAAACACCACCACAGTTGGGCCGTAGACATAGAGATGTGATCTCATCCCCTTTGTAACTTACAAAAACATTTTGTAAACATTATGTTTTAAATTGGGACATAATAGTGGCCAGACTTTTGAAACAAACATCAAATCTGACTTTTATAAATATTTACGTTACTCATAAATCAACACTAAATTCATACAGAATAGTCGGAATTTTTGTGCTTTCTTGGTTTATTTTATTTTAACAACAAAGTCAGTCATGTCAAATTATAAATCAAACATCACTAAAGGTCATGCAGAGAAACACTCCAGAATGTAATTTGGACTAACAGATGGACGGAAACCCATAAACAAAATGTGGAATCGAGAAACACAGATGTGTCCTATTTGTTTGTATTTTTCTTTTGCATTACATGGGCATTTTTCTTTCGTCATGCTACACTTGAGCTCTGTCATGTCGGAGCCAACCATGAGCGGGAACAGGACCCAGCCTTGGTGCGGCATTAGCACACAGGAATTAAAACACGCGGATTGTTCCGGACGTGCAAGGAAGGCACTGGGAGTGAGGCGGCCTGTGTGACGGGAGCGGATTTCCTTTGGTGGGCACGCCGCTGTAGCGGAGCAGCACACAGGCTGGCAGTGCCATACGACGGCTTTGTTTGTTTATTTCCAGGACTCGACAGCCATTGGCCACGACATTGACTGGTTACGAAACAAACCTGAGCAGTACTGACGTGCTTCTTTCTGCAGGCCCTGACTTGACTCGTTCGATCCCTGCGAATGTTTCCTGAAGCGGCGAAGCTGCCTGCTGGTGGGCTTCTAGCGGCCCGAAGAGGGAAGAGAACCGGGATGCGGTGCTGATGGGCCGGTGCCAAAAGGCATCTGTTCACGGGCCAGCCAGAGATCACCTTAAGGAAAAACGGGCCGCACCTCCTACAGCTGAAGGTGGAGGGGTTACACTGGCAAGGTGGAGGTGCCTGCTCGCTCGCCGCCTGCCACTTGCGCCTGCCCACTGGGAGTCGCCCTGGCGACGGCTGCCTCATGATGCTCGCTCTTAGGAACCGAGGCACGAGGAGCAGAGAGGGAAGAGCGGGCTCTGCCAAGGACCACCAGAGAGGGGGGCGGGAGCTACAGAGCTGCTTCTAAATCTCTGCACCCCCTCCTCGCCCACCCAGCAGCACCTCCCCCAGCCCTGGCAGGGATTCATCTGGGCGGGCACATGGGTGCCCCGGCGCAGCCCCGCCCAGAGCAAGGGCACACGTCCCACCCCCACCCAGCATCCCCCCCGCCAGGAAGCGCTCCTCATAGGACCGGGTCTTTATGGTCACGCCGAGGTCAAGCGGTGTGGTTTTCCCTGGAATGGGTCACGGTTAAGCATGAAGCGAGATGACGTCAATCAGCACCTCGAGTGACCGCGAGGCGAAGGGTTCGACCGCATCGCGCCATTAAAGGAACCAGAGCGGCCCACACGGACACTCCCTCTCCCTTAATTTTCAGTTCGGCGTGTGCGCGCGGTGCGCGTGAGTATACTCGCACCCGTCCGCCACGTCCTGCGGCTGCGGCAGAACAAAAGCATGGCCGTCGGGAAACTTCCCGGTGTGCCCACCGCATTGCGGATGCCAACCGACGAATCAAAGGCGCGCTGCAAGCAGACAAAGAGGGTCCGATGCCAACCTCCGCGCCGCTAACAACCATCACTGGCATCAGCCGGTTTCCCTGCCTCCCTTCTTGGCACCAGGCTAAGAAAATGGCGCCACTCCACCCGAGCGGACAATGTGCCGCCATTGTCTGCCATGGGCACCGCTGACTGAATGCTAAACACTTGTTTCCCACCAAGCCCCCAGAACCCCCCCCCAAAAAAACCCTTATATTCTCCCCCTTTTTTTCACTTGTCGGTTTGCTTTCTCGGCTTCACCAGCCCACGGCGGCATCCGCGCCCAGCTAACTGCACCGTCGAAAAAGCAGAAAAACGTGCATCCGTGCCCCCTCCCCCGCCCTCCACCTTTAGACCAGAGCCTGGCCAAAGTCTGCAAGATATGTCCAAGACAATGAATATCCAGCCTGACACTTGGCTGCACCGTCGCAACACATGCAATTAATTTTATGGGGAGGAGGGGCGGCGGTGGAGTGGGCCATCGCCGTTTTTAATTTTGATACACTGTTTATTTGCTTTTTTAATCAGAAAAGTTCGCCGGAGAAATTAGCAAAAAGCCAAGCCGTGCCCACAGAGCCCAGACGGGAGTCCATGTGGGACTCGGTGCCCTGCGCCAGGCTGCGCCTCTCTCTCTCCCTCGCATGTTTTCATGCGACCGGCCGCCGGGACTCTTTTTTTTTGGGGCTGCGGCATTATCTTTCGCCTTTTTTAAAAACGGGTCCATGAGGGGCCGGAAGCTGCGCCGGTGCCAGCGGGGAGATCAGGCCGCATTAAGCGGACTTAAAGCCTAGACGGGGGCGCTGACCAGCCAGCCGCTGGCACCCGACAAAGAGACAAAGGAGGTTCTGATGCCAGCCTCGGTGCCAGTGGCAACCATTATCACTGCGTCGCAATCCCTCCTCTGGCTTCCCCTGGCACTTGACGAGCACAAAATGGAGGCTCGCAGTTAGGGGATCAGAGGCTATCTTTGAAAATCGCTTCTGCAATAACTCGCCTGTACGGGTGCTTTTATTTAGCTAGTTTTCATTAAAGTGCTGAAAAGAGCACGGGGGAGAGCGTGAAAATTAAGCAGAGACACCGCTAACAAATAACATAATAAGCTAGGAATCATTCTAAAGATATTTTTTAGGCATTAACTGCAATATTCTACAATAGTGCGATTTAAAATAACACACTTGAATGATAAAGTCTAGCCAAGTTACGTAAAGCAAATATTTCACAATTTTTTGAATGGAAATAAATTGGTCTTCCTGGTAAATGTCTGTTGTGGTGTAACTGACTTTTTTTTAATAACTTTACAAACATTTTAGAAGCGGAAGCATCGGCCCAGTTTGGTGGTGGTGATTCCTGTAAGCCCCTGGACAGGTGGTGGGGCAGGACGGGGGGGGACACAGGAAGCCATAACACCGCAGCACGGCGGTTCGATTCCGCCGCCTGATTTAACACCGACTATTCACATGGAGCTCTGTCACAAAACCTCAATTACAGGTCCCGAAATTGCCCATAATTACTACTCCTTCCATAAGTTCTAACCAAATACAAGAAAAGAGAAATAATTGGCACAAAGCCACACAGTTCTTATACTCACCTCCACAGGCTTTAAATGATACATTGTCATTCCGGCGTGTGTGTTTTTTTTCACTCATCAACAGTAAAATACGTCTCTTTTCCATATAACTTGGCAGCCTTAATCTTCGGATTTTTTTTTTCTTTTTGCTTTTTTTTGCATGTCGGCAAAAGCATTTCTCACAATGCTTTATTTATCTCCCCCATCACCTCAACGGGACGAGACGAGTCGGCCCCGTCAATCGCCCTTTTGTATCTAGCGAGAGAATCCACAGCGCTATGTGGAGGCTCTATGTGTGCGGCGGCGGCCTGGATGAGGCCCCAGATCACGCAACACCTGGGCAGACTGATGTCCCGAGTGCCGTTCGGCCTGTGGTTGGGTGTCATGTATCTGATACACGTCAGTGGTGTTGAGGCACATATTCTATAGTTCATACCTTCAAGATGATATATAAATTTTTGTTCATAGGTAATGACTGATTAATGTGATGTTGAATATGATACCGATTCATTTCCGGGTAAAAATGTCGACCGTTAGTCATGTGATGGCATTTATAAAACAAACTGCCGGCTCAAACTCCGAATGGGGCATCGGCATCTCGTCAGTGGCGGAGGGCAGGCCTCCCACTCATCTGCCCCCACCCCCATCCCCCCGCCCTTAACCCGCCACGTACACGTACCTGGGTCCTGGACATAGTACGCGAGAAACAGGTCCAGCTCCTTGACCGACACCGTTATGTGATGCGGCTGGACGCAAAGTGCGGGGTTGGTACAGTGGGGCGACTTGACGAGCCGCTCGCCATCCGTACTTTCCAAAGGGATGCCCTTGAAGAGGATCACCATCACCAGGTCCAGCCGCCACACCTTGTCGGCCTGCCGCAGGCAATCGATCCTGCGGATTTTGCCCTTCTGGTCGGGGTTGGAGAGAACGCAACAGGGGTGCTTCTTCCCCGTGACGCTGAGCACGAAGTCCTCGCGGTACTCCTGCCGGATGTCCTTGCGCAGTTTGGCCAGCAGGCGGGACGCCCACTTCTGCTTGATCTCGGGCTTCTCGCTGAGGAGCTCGTCCTTGACCGCGCGCTCCTCGTCCTTCGACATCCGCTTCTCATGCTTCTTGAAGTACTTGCGCTTCCGAGCCTGGAGGTTGAACCACGTGTAGGCGATGGCGCGGACGTGTGGAAGGAGGGCCTCGATGAAAGGGTGGAACTCGTCCTGTAGGTGCGAAGGGGGGACGGAGAGAAAAGACAAGGAGAGCGAAGGGGGGGGGGGGAGGTTAGCAGGAACAGTCATGTAACAGAAGTGACCTCCTGGCAATAATTCCTGCCCAATTAGCTCATTCCATTCTTAGCCAAAAGAAAACAGACAGCACTTTATGTGACAAAATACACTGATCTTAAATCATTACAAACAATTTGTGTGGTGTGCATTACAACAAGTAGCAATTTGGTGACTATGACACATTAAAACCACAAAAAAGCCCTTAAACTGGCATCCTCTGTAAACAATCGGCCATTATGTAACCACACCGTGTTTACTGTGCTCTCAAGCCCAGTTTATCTAAAGTTTTACTGGGGGCAGTAAATTAAATATCCATATGCCAAAACAAAACAGCTTGCACTCCCTCTGCAATAATATACCACGTGAAAAGTGGTGGCAAGTGTCTGTGGCTGACAGTGATGCCACAGCCTGGCACGGGCACCGCGCACAGGGCATGCTCCAAAAACGAGCCCACATCGCCGGGCTTTCGGAGGAGCGCTGCATCCTTACACACCATCCGCCAGCGCCCCAAAACACACACATGCACATACACGCGAGCGTGGGACTGCCTTATCGGACCACACTCCACCGCTTGGCAGCTCTGCTGACCCGTAAGAGCCGGACCCAAAATGGGCAGGAGGCCCAGCGGCTCTGCCGAAACCAGCAGAAATCCACCCATCCATCAGCCTCGTTCAAAAAAAAAAAACATATCTTACCACAAACAAAAAGTAAAAAAAAAAAAGACGCTTACAACACTGAGGGCAGGACTGTAGGAAGGCAGTGAGTTTTTCTCACTGACAAAGAGATTCCGGGGAAAATCTCAAACTGGGATTTCAGGACCCACCGGTACCTGTTCCACCTGCTCACAAGCCGAGAATTTTTACTCAACTGAACCAACACGACTCGGCCAAAGCAGAGCAAAACCTGGCAGGCGAGCAGTGCCACTTCATGCCACGGAGGCATGCGGTCAGGCGACGGTCTCCCAAAGATGCCCGCGGGTTTCTGAGACCACACGCCACACTGTTACCATACACAGGCCACCAAATGGTACCTGCATCAGCTTCAGCTGTTGGCAAACACACTCCTTCCACGTTTATCTTTGACCGCGATGGTCTGATTTTTACCCAGCACACCCATGCAGCACGCAGGCTGATTAAGCATCAAGTTACAGCTGCAAATTGAGTAGCCTAGTCGCCATAAAAGCGCAAAACTAAATCTAATATCTCACTGTGCCACGCAGGAACTTTTCACATCAATAATATTCATACAATAAAAAAAACAAAAAACAACTAAATGTCACTGTCGTTGGCCTGTATATTTTTTTAAGTTTTAATGTGCTGATATAAAACATAATTTGAAGAATAGCTAAGTGGCTTTATAGCCTGCAACCTAAATTTAAAGGCGTGATAAAGGAACTGTGCAAACACAACAATTATCCGCACAATTGTGCAGGATTAGCGGGCAGCCGGAGCTGAAACGCGTTACACAAAGGCCACTCGGACAAGCAGGGGTGACGCCACAGCACTTTGCCCCGTCTGTCAGTTCCCCTTTCCGCTGCCGAGCAACCTCTGCTGAGTGTGCTCTGCTGGAGAGCCGGCTACAAGGGTTAACCACATATCGCGCTTTGTTTAGGCAGGCTGCAGCGGTTTGGGGGAAACCACCGGCAGCGATCCACTCCTTATCGCGGCTCTTGAGACGGCTGCACTCGGAAGGTGCGATGCCACTGAAAAAAAACTACCTGAGTCACACAGGACGGGTTGGCGCTGGAGTCTGAGCGCCAAGCAAATACAGGCGTGAAGGTCAGAGACGTAAAATAAATACATCTAAGTATTCATAAAATGCTTGGTATGTCACTGAGATTACCTGTGCCACACAATGGGCATACAGAAGAAAGAGAAAGTGGTAAAATAATAATAATAATAATAATAATAATAATAAACATTCAGTGCGGCATTTTATGGTTCATTCTTAAAATTTTAACAGTTACTAACTGATTTGGGGCATTGATTGTATATCTGATTTGAGGTTTAGGATAATTCCTTCTTTGACACTTCCTTGAAAAAACTGCTTTCAAATTACCACAATTGTTCCACTGAGTACAAAACCAGTACAACTACTTTCCAGTACTACATGACACATGTATGCTCTCTAAAGCGTAATGTCTGTAAATTAGGATACCCATTTCTAAGAGGTTAACAAATAATTGTTCGTGCAGCTAAATATTTTAAAAGCAATTCCATCATGTTTTGTAATGATTTAACTGAGAATGTCCTGTGAGATTTTTATATGTGTTCTTATAAAAACATGTGCAGCTGTAATGCGCTTCATGGTGTTAAAAAATGCACAAAAGACGTTCTTGAGAACAAGTAAAGCTGCACTTTGGACTCTAGGTTTTCTGTGGTAAATCTATAGTCTTCATTTGTGCAAACCAAACCCATATCTCAGTCAATTACTTTCGGATGCCAAACAAAATATAAACACTAAAATTGTGTCAGCCAAAAATCTAGGGGACTCTGTCCAACCACTGAATCAACCTTATCGCTGCTTTCATCTCCATTCACAATGCAGGAGCGCCTTCCCTTTCGTTATATAAGGAGAGTCCTTTATGAAACACCAATTTAAATACTCACTTAAGGACTGCTTCAGTCGACAAACAATTCTTTACCTACTGGCCATTTTCAATTTTTAAGAAACTGTATTGAATGATATATAACGTTCCCTGTTGCATTTTTTACTGGCAAGACACCGGACTTGACAGTACTTTTAACTAAAATACAAATGTAAGACCTTCAGCGTTATACATTGCCCGCGCAGCGCACAACACTGCAATTCGAATTTTGGAAAAACAATTTCGTATACCATAATAATCTATATTATACACGCATTATTGTTCCATTGAAATTAACCGAAATTAACAAGTAATACCTTGTTCCTAATTACATTTAAATTTATAGAACACCAGCAATTGTCTTTTTAATCTCCCTTTGCGCAATAACATATACAATCGAAAGAATAACCTACATAGTTACCATACACCAGAATTGATTCCGACACAGCCGATTGCCTTAAGCGCCTTACTTTTTTAGGAATTAACAAAATCGGTGATAGACTTGAATATGTTTTCATTATTTGGTGCAGTCCTAGTCGCCAACCTCCACATGCAACCTTCAAACGCAGAACATATCTAAATATCTTAATTATTAAATGAAACGCGACTAGCACGGCAATGCAGCAGTAATTAAAACAAGAAGAGAAAAGGACTATACCTGTGTTAGACAAATTGGAGAATACATCATGACCTTGATTAACACAACGCTACTTCACTTAGCCGCAAACGTCCCTGGAGTGGATTGATTTTATCGATTCATTCCTCCGTGTCCACGGTGCAGCATATGCACGGACACTGAAAAGTTTGTGTCATTAAAATCGCAGTCAGATATTATCCAATAGCGTAAAACAGCTCCGTCGATCCAAGCCTCCTCATTAAACTGTTCAGATTCGGCGAAACATCTGATATATGCTAAAAGACTTAAAACATATCATGGTTGCATCCAAGAGATAGCAAATCCTGAACTGGAGAAAGACGGCAAAAAATACCGTAACCGGAATCAGAGATTAAGTCAGATTTTTGCTGCTGGAATATCGTTCACAAGTGTATTATAAAAAGTTGCAGGCGCCAAATTTCTGATCCTGTGTTTGCTTTTCTAACTTGATATAATATGGACCGGGAACACCCTCTAGTCTGCTCGATCCTAACAAATCAGTCTCGAGTTTTTTTTTTCTCATTTAATTACACAGTCATACTCCTCCTCTTCCAGCAAAGCTCATTCCATTTCCACCAGCCCACGTTCGCCGCACTTTCGGGAGCCGCGGCATAAACGCGATTTCTTCCCCCCTTTTCTTCGGGATTTACGTTATCGGCGGAAAGTATAAGAGCGGCGGGCCCCGTCCTTATCGGAGCGAGACGGAAAATCCCCCCACGCTGCGCTCAAGTCGGCGGCCTTATTCCAACTCGAACTTGCCATTGAACGCAAAACTGCCTCGAGGCGTCCCGTTACGAATGGTGCCAGATTGTGAACATACCGAGTTGCTTATGAACATACATTTTAACTTGCATACCTCCAATGACTTTACACCGCGGATCTATGGAAATGCAGTCGCGGGGAGTGTTAGATGATCGGGCAGAGAAAGCATTCGATCGCGCACGCCAAAAACCACGTTGCTGTGCATCAAAAGTTCAGCTCCTGAATTTCGACCCTGCAACCGCAGAGGAAAGCTACTTTAACAACTTGATTTGGTCTATCGCGGTTTATATGAAAACTATAAGGACTTCGAGGTGAAGTCTGAATGCAGATTGCCTACGGCTTATGCAGAACTATGTACGGGCTTTGGTGTGACATGGCATAGCTACAAAGCACAAATGTCACTGTATCTAATCTGAAACCATTTTTCTATCAGATCCTTTACATTTTTATTAAGCAAAATAACACTATGACTTACATCAACAAGCTTGTTTTATTTACTTTCGGTTATTTTGTTTGGCTAATACTATCAACAATAATCAATGCTGTGGATTGGACTTAAAAGACAATGTTACGGACAACACGTTTATTCAAGTTCTGATCCCCTCATGAAGTACAATGGAGAGTTTCGTCGATATTATGAGCGAGGAAATGTAGCGAATGTCGCATTTCACTATTTTGTAACTTTGGGGTTTTGTGGTAAGTTAAATGGACCTGTCAACAGGCCGGGCTCAGTTGTAAATTCCACTGCGCATCTAACGGAATCAGCAGCAATTCTATTTAAGAAAAAGCTTCTTGTCTTTTCAGTGTGCTTTTTGTAGTCATAAGTGCAGCCATGCGAAACAGCATATTAAGTGTTATCACATCTGTAAACAATACTGTGGCCATCGTGTGCATTCTAAATTACGCATGAGGGCCTGAATAATGATTCATCATAAATGAGATTAAATAACCAAGTCTAAAGTCCCTTTTACGCAAAAACCCTGCTGTATTACATTATTAAATACTGAAAATTACAAACGGATCTAAGGAAATTAATTTAAGTTATGGCAATCCAGTGAAAGACGGGCAACTTCCATTGTTCTAATATTAGCAATGCATGGCACCCGGATACAGTGTCCATTATGCACAAAATGTTTATTTATAGTGATCTCCATAATAACACAGCCTATGTCGGGCATATAGGCCGAGACGTTTGGTGTAAACTGACGCGCAGGAAGTCACGTTCGATCATAAGCGACATTTAGGTTGACACATTAGATGAGTGTGTAAACTATATATTAAAATAATAAAAACTGTTAAAGAAACGCATCAGGAAAACTAAACAAAATGTCTATTAATATACGGACTGCGATTTTTAATAAACGGACTACGACTCTGTATTTATAAATACATGTCTAAATAGCTCGAAGTGATACTGTTACTTTGGCGCCTTTTTATGCAGACTCGTATTACAGCAAAAGTTTGAGGATCGTTATGTCTCTCCTTAAATTTAACTGCGGTCCCGAAAGGAGGTGGAGAAGACGGGCCTGTTCATGGGACTAATAATAATTCACATCACGCCACATCGGCATCTTGTGTCAAAGTCGAACCTGCCTTCCCCGCCCCCTCAGCCCGCGACTTGCCAAGTGTTCACACACTGCGTTCAACCGCAACTTTATGGAAGACATATCGCCTGCATTTAATAGCGTGATGCAACGAGAAGTGCGAAAGGAAAACAATGGAGCGCACGATTTCTGCAACACTACTGTCTACTTGTGCATCCCATGCACTGTTCGACCAGCTAGCTAATCCAAGTCGTGGCGCACCACGTATATTTAGAAATCATAGCACATTATTTATAAAATACAGTCTGCTTTTAGATACACCAGCGATTCACAGGAACAGGCTGAATACGAATGCATTCGCAATCATACTAAGCCATAGCATCTACTGAAATGTAAACTACTTTTGCTAATCGATGTCAATGGTCAACAGTAACTACACGAAGGCTGAAATATAAAGTCATGTAAACGAGAAAATAAACTGGGGGGGGATGACATTCGCCCGCAAGCACAGAAAACTGAAGGTAAAACACATATCGCTAATATCTCCCGTGGCATCACCTCGCATCTAATGCAGAGAACTGCCAGAAACGGAGGTGGAAAAAAAAGTTAGCTAACGCAGGAATTGTGCCAAGTGCAGCACTTTGGGCGCTCGCTCTACCACCGACTTCTGACATTACTGTGACCCACATAGAAATGTTGCCAATTCAAAACAATCAAAGATCTACTACCGTTTTCCTCCACTCGGCACGTGCAATATAACTCCCCATTTCCCTCAGACCAACATGTGATATTTTTTTTCAGGAGGAACATACATTTGAATGCAATACAGTAACAGTTTGTAAAGCACACATCGTTTTAACAAAAAGTACAGGATATTCCATGTTCACGTACCATTGCACTGTATTGCATTTATCTATACGGGATCCTGGAATCTGGGTGAAACAGAAGCCGGTACCTTCACATTTCTCAAGTTCAAATTTGTGCTTTCTCAGTTTTTTTTTTTCTCCTCCTAGAAGTGCTTAAAAAAACAACACCGGAAGAGAATTCTTGGCAGAAAGGCGGCAAAGTCAAGGCAGTGAGCACCTCGGATTTTTTTCTTCCTTCCTCTTTTAGTTAGACTTTTGGATAGGTTTTTGGTTGTCGAGTTGAACGCGATCCAGAAGAGGCAGAGTTTTTGGAACTGGGCAGGTCTGCGCCTTTTCTTTCTCTGTCTGGCTGTCGTCGCTGCTGCTTGCAGAAGGCAGAGGGAGCTGCGTACTTGGATTGGATTCCTCGCCTTCTATTGGTGGAGAGCGCGGCGGTCCTCAGCGCTCCGTGCCTTCAGACCCTCACTTCCGCTCGACAGGCATTTCTCATTTGCATATTAACAGACCGCTTTAGCCTATCAAAGCGAGACTGGCCTAAATTGAAACGTGCGGCGCCAGATAGGTCAAAGACCTAAAGACAGATTTTACCCTTGGGATTATACGGAGAAATAGTCTTAAACTGAGCAGGTTTCAAGAAATGTAACGAAAGCGTGTTTACTACTTTAACGAATATTATTCACAGTTCTATAAAAATCATCAGCCTTTGATTATCCTACAATAAATTTCAGTCTATTGTGTGAATTTGATATCGGTGCCAGTTAATGTTTGTGTAGGCGTTTAAAGTGTTCTGGCAGTTTTATTTAGTTTTAAATACTTGGAGGATCTACAAAAAATCATTTCACGGGCCATAATTACAATTTTGCCTTTCTTCCTACACATTAAGTTATATTCTAGTATATAGAGATATATTAATTCTGCAGTTAATGCCCATTGTGTTAGTAGGGTCCATCCCAGTGCATTATATTTACACATTAAAACTGAGAAATCAGCATCCAATATTCTTTAAATTATTATTTTTTGATAAATCTGCAGTACTAAAATGTTGTGTAAACCTGTTACAGACTAAAATTCCTGTCTGGCACAGCTTGTCGCTTTTTGGTTCATCTGGCACTGAAGCTGGTTGGCATTGCTGAGTCCGACACAAAGAAACTTAGCACTGCATATACTGTGGAGCACAGCTGAGACACAGCCCAGTACATTTGTGTTTGCGTGTGATACTTTACAAACTGCAAAGATATGACTGAAATATCTGTATGTGGCAATGACTGAGGCCTGTCAGATAAATTATTTTTTTTTTTTGCATTTTAGTTCTCTATGTAACATAAGTGTTCATGTGTACGTATATGTATTTTTTATTCTTTTAGAAACTATTAATAACGCAATACAAAACTAGAAGAAAGTTTGTATTTTCAGTAATCATTTATTTGTTGACTGTATTTGATGTCTGAATATTTCATGCATTCAACTTCCAGTGAAGTTTAGTGACATTATATAAAGCAAAGTTTTGATGGAAATTAATGAATTGTTAAATTGCTGGATGCCCCACTAAAATGGTAGAAAAATGCTTGAAACTGTAAATTTCAGGCTTCTCCAGCAATGGTAAGGGATTTTAGGCAGCCAATTCATTTTTATATTTTTTTCAAGCAGAGTATTAGCACATTAACACTGGTTTACAAAAAGTATTACTATAACATGCAATTTTAAAATGAATTGATAATGTAATTGTGTGTGTGAGTGTGTTTATATATATATATATATATATATATATATATATATATATATAAGCAAAAAACAAATACTTATTACATACATTTAACCAAAAAATAATTTTGCTGCAGTGCCTAAAACTAAATTAGTAAAATAAAAACTGGGGGCACTAAGTGGATTTAAAATTACTTTTACCATTATTACACAAATCGTAGAATTGTTGATACACTGCAGATTTTTACAGCGAATACTAAGAAAGTGCAGTAAGCATCCTGCATTCCCTGCAACCATACTCCACCTCTGCAATTATGTAATTATGTAATTATTATTCATAATGATATATTTCGGTTAAAATCTAAAACCAAAGGTCTGAATTCGCCCAAAATGAAGTGCATTTAAAATTCGTGTTTTAAAATTCCGCTACAGGAGGAAATCTTTTAGCAAGATGACTCGGGGAAAAAAGGTGTGCTCTCTGCCGCTTGGCTTGCGCCAGTCAAATTTCACAGCAAAACGGGTTCCTGCGTGAAATTCACGCAGTGCGACTAACAGAAATTTGGGAACTCCTTTAGCGCTGATATGTTCCAAAGCCTTACATTTCTAAAGTACACAACGACCCGTCCGAGCTGTGGAACAAAAACAGGCTGAACTTAGGCAAGCTGGAACAGACCCGTCGAGAGGTGGAGTATAGAGCGATAGAAAAGAAGTGAAAAGGAAAGTAAAAATTCCGAAGGCTAATACAGGCTGCTCGTAGCGCAAAAAGTGAATGCAAATCATTGTTACGTGGGCAAACTGGGTAAGCCGCGTGCCACTGCTCCAGTGGCGTTATTCCTTAATATTACATGTAGCTTGCTTTAGCACAATTGTTTACGTTCGTCAGATTTCCCGTTGAAAATTTTAGGAATGTGTCGCCTTTTTGGTATTGCGGTGAAATTATCCTTATATGATTTTGCCTTCTGGAAACTATAATCTCGTTTTCTGTATCGATCTAACTTATAAAACATTTTCTTGTCTCTAAATAATTTTATTCCATGTTATTTTCCAGTTTAATTTAATAATACAATCGACTCATCGTGTTATTTTTTACATTGCATACGCTGTATTACGGTTTTTAGAAGAAAAAAACAATTAATTTAATATGTTATGTTGCTTGGTGCAGTCGAACAAATTAATCGAATGTAGTCTGCTTTGGTAAAGCTTTCGTTCGAGTTAATATCACTTAAGAACTTTAAGAAGAAACTCGGAGATGACAATTCTAACCATTCCGTCCAATATAAGAGTCGCGGACATTCCCATATGTTTTTCTTTGTCATTCAGTATCCACTTTTATTTTTGCACAACTGTAGTGCGTTAAATATTACGTGCGCTTTGATGTATACACGGACGGCGCTTGTGCGGTAACAAGCTGATAGACGCCGTGTTCTCTAGAGATAATTATGAAAAACTACTGAAACAAGTCACCAGCTGAAATTTTGATTATTTTAGGTGTAAATTATTATTATTATTTTTAATTAAATATTGCGTTAATTACGCACATTCACTCAAACTTAACAGTGGGTGTTTATTTTATTCAATTAATCACAATATAAAAAAAACTATATGATGGATCAATTATTATAATGCTTTAAAGATAAACATTTTCATTACATTACATTTGTCAATATACACTGTTATTTCGAAAAATCATGGAGACACTTTTTTTATTCAGCATTTACACCGAAAAGTCCAAAATTGAAACAGAGTTAAGAATAATACAAAATGTTTCTGTCTACGACTAATCACAACAGCATAATCAGTGAACAAGTGAATGATTTACTGCAATATGATGAGAGGTGTGAGGACCCATTTTTCAAAACCATGCCAATTAAACATCAATAAATTAATTGTACAAGACTGGCGTACTTTAAGATTTTACGATGAACACATGTGTTTTTAAAATGTGTATGCGCATTTCAAAATATAAATTAAATTGGGGGGTGGGAATTAACCCTACGCCGGGACGCTGTGTTCCCGTCTATTAACGATATTAGTTTGTTCATTTGATATTACGTATATAAAAGCGGCATTTAAACTCGATCTCTGTATGAAATTATATTTTAATACTTGGATCATTTTTCGCAGTAAACGAACACACCAGCGCCTTATAACCCGTCGTGAAAGATAAAACGATTTTTTTTTTTTTGCAGTGCAACCCAGGACACAATACAAAAACAGATGACTGCAGAGATTAACTTCATCCATCCTGAATTAGTCTGATTCATTCACAGAATGAATAAACAATATTAACAAATAACTTTTATACATTTTAATTGGTTGTGATGCATTGTACTTTCTGCCTGCAAGACAAACAGAATGAAGAGTAAGAGAGGAGAGATGTTTAGTACAGTGAGATATGACTTGACAGAGAATCACACACTACACCGCACTGCTGTAGCGTCAACCTGGGTCTGTAGTCTCCGCCACACATAGATAACTGGCTCTCTTAGTCGGTGGTGTCTTTAAAGTCTGCCTCCTCCTTCTGATTTTCCAAGCATGAGCGAAGCATAAGTTAGCCTTGTAATAAAAATGTCACCGTAAACGAGAGCGGTGACCACTACCATGTAGGATAACCGCCATACCCCAGGCGCATGCCGTCAATGCTGGCTTTACGGGCACGCGCACGTGTGGCACAGATGAGCCCAAGACAAAGGTATGCCCTGGGAGAGCGTTCTCGAGTGAAACGGGGTCAGGACGAGGAAGTGGTCGAGGGCCTTACAGCTTCCGGCGATTCCTGCCTTTTCACCGCCTGAAGTGTGACTCTCGGCCTGTTCATGGCCAAGATCGGCAGAGAAGGCAGCAGAACCGCCGGCCTACCGTTTCCCTGCGATGCCCATGCAATGCCCAGTGGGCCTGCGACTGTGCCAGGGACTGCCCCATTGACCCTGTGGGCCTGGGATGGTTTTTCACCATCTGTGCTGTCATGCCACTGCCAGTAGCAGCAGCCACCAATCCCCCCCCCCCACCCCACCCGAAGGCACACTCACACACACTCACTCACTCACACACACACACACACAAATACACAGTACCAACCCAGCATCCAGCCTGGACTCCATGAACCAAGCAGACTGCCTCGGCCCCCTGTGATTGTGGGCACAGTACAAATGTACGGCACCCTACTGGTCCAACTGGAATCACTGGGCCCCACAGTATGGGAGTGTGCTAGAAGCATCCCACCAAAACACAGCAGAAAACATAATACCCTTTGTCCCGCAAGCCTCATAACCTTAGCCATGGTGTCAGTTGACTTTGGTCTTTCCCCTCCTGATTACATCATGTCTTTTCTCGTGAACCGAAACCAAATGCACTGGCACATCGGAATGAATGTAAAATAATATCAGCACTGGTACTCTTCATGCATCAGGCATGCGGATTGCTTTCGGAACATAAGCGCCGACACACATGCGGCCAGATGTCCCCGCTGGCCCGGTGAAACAAAGAGCGCGCCAAGGCTGGATGGACCGCCGCAATCTAAATTCGACTCCGACCGAGCCAGGAAACGTGAGATGGCCAGTTAAATAAATACGCAAATAAATAAATAAATACAGAAATAAATGAATACATTTACAGATGCTTTTTGCCAATGCTTTCCTCTTTTCTGCCTCATAATTTCAGCCTTTGTATAGTGGGTTGGCACTGACCCACCTCGAACAGCCTGCATGCAGCAGTGACTGAAGGCCCCCCCCTCCCCCAGCACTTAGAAACCTATATATAAAACCGCGGGGAAACGTTGATGTCTTTATACATATATTTTAACTTTAAATTAATGTAAATTATGAATGAGTGTGAAGTTTAGGTTATGTCCCCATAATTTTTTTTGCCATAGAAAATGTTTAATAATACGACTAATAATAACGGTCTAATTAATCCCCAGACCGCCGTACTCTGCATAAACCTATTTAAGACATACTATATATAAGGGAACCAATTAATTGGTTTTCCATTATTTCTTATGGGGAAAATTCGATCAGAACTCG
>JAODJU010000014.1:8616189-8628647 GCA_026776725.1 Gnathonemus echidnorhynchus
TAGCTGGCCCCTCCATCTGTCTACACGTGGCTGGGGTAGTGGTGGCTGGCCTGCAGAGGCCGTCTTCTCCTAAAGGGCAGAAGCCACAGGATCTTCCAGCGGGTGCCAAACACCTCGGCGAATGTCTGCTGCCACGGTCTCCTGGGTGTCTTCCTGGAGGGGGGGGGGGGTCATGGTCAGGAGCTGCGGAGCACACACGATCGGTGCACATTCACACCCTCTACCCCGAGATTCTCATACTCTCTGTGGCATTAAATTACACACCGCAACTCCCCCCCCGGGAGACCGCTAAGGTGTGCATGACCGGGATGCCACCAGACACAGCGCAGGACCCAGCGGGCACAGAGAGACCGAGACAGTCCCGCTTTCAGCAGACATACGCGAGTCTCTCCCCACTGTCCACGCGCTGAGGCACAATGGCCAAATGGCCGCTTCTCAGAAGGCAGCGTGGGATCGGTCAGATACAGTCCCCCCACCGCACACGCACAATGCACGCGTCAGCCATGCAAGGAGCTGCATGGAGGAGGCTCCGTACAGCCATTCCTCCCCATATCTGAGCATCAGACCTCTGGGAACAGGATGCTCTTTTGAGCTCCTCAAGAATCAAGGCATATCTGATTCCAGGCAAAAGAAGAAAAAAAAACCTCACAGAGACCCAGCTCACACACTGTATCGTTTTTAGGTGGGTGTGACATACAAAAACCCATATGGAATTTGTTAGGATTGATAGTTCCTGATTTTTCAGGTCTTGTTCCACGGGTTACGCTTGCCAGAAGATACGATAACCAGGAAACGTTTGTCCACCCAGCCAAAATTTACACGTGGTTAATGATGAATTGAGTTCTACTGTGATTTAAGTGCTTAACGCATCTATCTATTTCTGGCAAAAGAATACAAGAGAGGCGGCAGCTGAAGGCTTTGAAAGGGGAAATTCAGGCTTATAATTCACAGCAAGCGAATACAAACAAGGGATGTCAGTCAAGGTCAAATTATTGGCCCGTAGAATATCCAAAGGCTCAGGATTCAGCAGATCTATCTGTTCACCAATGGTACTCACATTTGGTCCAGGAAGTGGGACATTTTCTCAATAGTGGTTGTGTCCTGTGAGAAATAAAGGTGACAAAAAAGAGATTAATGACATTAAACAGGCCATCGTCAGTACATCACATCAGTCACTGTCAGGAACGGAGCAATCAGAGGCTCTCTCACCAAATCATTTAGATAGCGAGAGCTCAGGTTCGAATCCAACCATTAAGCATTTAGGCCAGAACATGTGAATATTGAATTTTGAATCAGCGTTTGTTGAGGGTAGCGGCAGGGCATGTGGATACAGTCTCTGCGTGATAAACAGGTCCGCAGGCTTTTTCGGTCCACATGCAAATGTAAATCTGCAAGCCTTCTTTTAATGAGACCGATTACCAAACCAGCATCGGCGGTAATTTATACAATGGGGACACCATGGCTAACACCAGGGAGAATCCTTTATGATTTCTGCCGCGCCAACTTGGCATCCAGATAGGGCAGCTGCTCGCAGACAATGGGATGTGCATGTTGAGGCAAATCCACACACCCCCCCCGCCTCCCCGTACGTGAAACGAAGGCGACGGAACGGTCCAAACAGCCAGTATGTAAATCGCTCCGGATTAGTGTTGCTGAAAGAGCGCGGGAGCCAAAAAAACCACAGCCCCAACCGATGGGGACTGCGGTAGCAAACTGCACCGTGTGACGAAACACAACCACCGGATTGGACGGGCGGCAGCCAATGAGAGACCAACACTTGGGAAATTTGTCTTACAGCCAATTGACCCCCCCCCCCGCACCTCCAGCCCCCAGCCCCAATACAACCACCACCCAGTCCCCACACTCTGGTGTCAGACCAGATGTGTGCATTTCAGGCCCCGTCGATGCAAAACCTTAATTTCCATCTTACTGACGACTCGGGTGAGTGCAGAGTGAAGGACGCACTTCTCAATCCGATGTTGCAGAGCTCAGCTGGGGATTCGGAGGGGGCCCTACCTAATCAGTGGATCTCAATAATAATTACAGCATTCGGCTGATGTCAGACGCCAATGGCTGCAGGTGGAATGGAGAAGCAGACTGACACGTTTACAGAGTTTTTGGGAGCATGATGGTACGAGCGAACCAGAGAACCAGTGCGTCTACAGCCTGCAAGCCATCGCTCCATAAGTAAAGGGTTGGGACACCCATGACAGGACAATCCCCCCCCCCGCCCCATCCACCCACACACAGAGAGAGCATCCAGAACGCCCCGGGCAGAAAGCGACTCCCATACACAGGGAACATCTGGAACGAAAAGCCCGCACGTCCTCCATGGAATCTTCTTTTTAAGAAACGTAATCCCCTCCAATTAGACCCCCCCTCCCCGATTATCCAGAGCAGAAACGCGCCTCAACATCTGGCGGCGCCTGGGCCGCCGGATCGGGTCCCGTGGTGGCGAAGAAGACGAGGGTATCTGTCTTTTTAGAAGGTACCAGTAATTTCTAATTATTTTAACTGGGTCACGGCTAATCCTCTTTGCCAGCCCCCACACGATGTCATCAATTAAAGGATCACAGTCAAAAGTGATTATCGAGTTCCCTCCCCAGCTCAGGCCGACACGACAGACTCTCCTCTTGTTACGGCGGAGTGCTCCAGCCCCCATACCCCACTCCCGTAATGACGGTAACGGAATGGCGTTTGGCCCGCCTTTGAGGGACACAGCAACCCAGGCCACGACGGACACAGAGATGCGTCTATCTGCTAAAAGCCCCCCCGGCCGTGACCACTAAACTGTGTCTAGAGAACCAACGGGGGTCCCGCTGACTCCCGCACAAAAACCGGACTCTGAATACCGTGATAATGCAGCTTTGTGTGGGACCTTGGAGAGGGGCCGCTAACGCCGGCTGCTAACAGGCTCAGGTCCAGCTTGGTGCGGATTTAGCCCGGGAATTAGCGCGTGCCAGTGGCTAGCAGCTTAGCGTCCCATCAGACTCAGGACTTGTCAAGGTTTATCACCAACACAGCAGCTCTTGGCTTTGCTGCTCTGGGCTCAGCGATGAGACGGGCGCTTATTGTTGAAGGCTAAAGCCAGTAATCTCCTCCCATTACAACACAGGGGAAGCAGGAGAGAACTAAACCAGCACAAAACACGTAACAGGACTACAACAGCAGGAGCACATCCTAAGAAATGGGAATTAACAGAAACAATAGGTTACAAAAGTCCCCCGACTGGCTATACTGACATTTAAAGTCTTTATGGAAAGTCTGGCATGCTGAATGCGGATCAGGTTCACAGTCAGCAATAGATCTAGCACCAGTTACGATCAAGGACAGGTTGGTGTGGAATCTACAGGCATCCCTGACCACATGAACTCAAGAACCTAGACTTAAAGTTTGTTGTACAGCATGCACATATACTGCATAGACCACAGACACTGAGGAACAGGCAATGCAGATACTGCACAGAATACAGATACTACACAGAACACACAGCACAAAGCACAGTTAGAGCACAGAGCACAACGCATATGGCACAGATACAACACAATACAGATACAGAGACTGCACAGAGTACAGGGCACAGATACTGCACAGAGCACAGATGCTGCACCAAGCACATGGCACAGATATAAAATGGAGCAAATAGACTGCATGAAGCACATGGCACAGAGACTGCACAGAGCACAGAGACTGCACAGGGCACTTGGCACAGATACTGCACAGAGCACAAAGGATGCACACAGCATATGGCACAGATACTGCACAGAGATGCACACAGCATATGGCACAGATACAGCGCAGAGCACAGTTGCTGTATCTGCATCTTGGCTCAGGCAGAGTCGGATCCTCAGTAGGGCTTTTTGTTACTAATGCAGCAGGTCTAGAGGCCTCTCGACTCACTGCTGCGCCCGTGACGTTCGCTTTGCTGTCCCTTTGGATGACACTACGTGTTACATCAGGGTGACCGTAGAGACCGGAAGGGCTCCCCACGTGGCGGTGGTGGCTGGCATCGTCTCGCCTGCCACCCCGCGGTCTCCGGTTTACCATAGTGCAAGCGAAGAGGAGAAACCCGACTGCTGAGTCATGGAAAAAAAGAATACCAAAAAAATACCGTCTGGCTTGAGTGGGACGAGTCTGGTCACAACACCAGGGGGCGCTGCACAATGCAGCGGCCATGGCAAAGGAGGGAAGGGACTGCAGAACAAGACATGGGAGATGTAGTTTTATTAAGAAGGGAAGAGCGAAAAAGCCTTACAGCGAGGATGCCGGTGACCTGGGTGTAGAAGAGGCTACTCATGCCGCCCAACATCAGCAGACCCATGAATGTGGAGACGCGCAGCAGCGCCAGCTCGTGGCGGGAGGTGAACTGCTCCTGGAAGAGGAGGAGGGACAAGGGGAGAGGGGGACAGGCAGCTGGTCAGTCACTATGACGCACTCCATAGCCAGGGTCCCCCTACCAGCCCGACTGACAGCTGTACCCCCTCCAACGGTACCCTTAACGCCCCCCCCCGGCCACGCCCACATTACACACAGGGGACGCAGCAATGAGCTCCAGAGGCCTAAGCCGTCTCTGCGCAGTCTCCTAGCACCAGGAGATAAAGGCAATATCTCGCCCCAGCAGCTGGTCCTGGGGCTATCCACCGGCCGCGCCCCCCGCTGTCACTGCGTTGGTTTTTTTGTTTTGTTAAATCAAAGCTTTGCTTGTTAATTTAAGGGATCAGGGGCAAGACAATAAACAAACAAAAACCGGAAATTAAGGTTCACGCGGCTGCGAGGCCACTGTTAGCCAGACGTGCTGTTTCCAATCTACCGGTCGTAAAGTTTTCCACGCTAGTAATTTTTATTCACACGGAGACGTTACAGCCACTCCGATCCGTTTCACGCTTTCTCCCCGTCAGCCGAGCGGGCCGGGACCTCGCAACCACGCCGCTCGGATTCGCGTCTCCGGGGAGCCCAGGCCTGACAGGTTAATTAACATGCCTGTGACACGCGTGTGCCGGGATTCTCCGCGAGCGCCGCCGACACCTGCCCGTTCCGTGCCCGTCACCGGGACGCGAGGTCACCTGTGCCTCATGCGCAGCGCCGGGTGGCGTCGACGTGTCACGTGACCTCGGGCGAGGCGCGTGACCCCCAGACCGGGCAGCTAACTGGTCTGTGCTGCCAGGTGATAATTAGTGGCAGCAGGCACAGCGATCAGCGTGCCTAATTTTAAAAGGCTGTAACTGCCTCCGCACACTCCCCCCTCCATCTCCCAAACACACGTGCACAAAGACACACACACACACACACACACACACACACGACTGGGCGGGGCTTCGCTTACCGGGTCCACCCTGCTGAGGGGCTGAAAGTAGTAATACTGGCAGAAGTCCAGCACCAAGGTGAACAGGCTGAGCACCTGCGTGTAGAAGCAGAGCTGCAGGAAGAGCCAGTGGTTGTCCTCCCCCACGCAGTTGTTGATCCTGAAAGCAGGCGGAGCAGGGCGGTGGTCAGAGCTCCGCCGGGCACATGGCAGCAAGGCCAGACCGCGCCGGGAACCGGGACAGCGAGCAGCCCGAGGAGGAGGGCAGCAGCACCTCATGCCGCTCGCCATTCCGGCCGATGACAGACAGTCACGACTTGCTGGATTAAAACAAGACCCGTCCTTCTCTGGCGGGGGGCCCCTGGTTACCTGATAGGCCCCGGGCTGACATGTGATGCACGCTGCGACCTTATTAGTGCGCAATTACGGCCAGAAAATACTATGAGGAGCTTCTCCTTACAGGAGAACCTGCATCTGAGTCTGAGGCCACCTTTGGCTAGAAAGCAGTCGAATCAGTTTACAGTCAGCAAAGGGGTAAGGCCTGGGGGGGGGGGGGGGGCAGGATATGATGGGCCCTTAACTGCACCCTCATACGGACTGTTTGTTTATCTTCCTGGTCAACCCTCAGGAGCGCCCAGATGAACACAACGAGGCCGCCATTTTGATAGGGGACTTCATGGGTACGGGGGGTCTCTTCCTCCCCGCAGGAAGCTCAGAAGCAGTCCTGGATGGATGCTCCCGGTGCCAGTAGAGGGCAGGACTGGGTTTGTGAGTCCCCTTCCAACAGAGGCAGCCCAACACACTACATGCAAGCTGTCTGCCGCTCTGGTGGAAGTGAAGCTGCAGCTCGTTTCTGATTAAAATTCTGAAAACTGCGCAGATTTTTGCGGTTTTAAAATTTTCGCTGACTAAACTGCTCGAAGAAACACACATTGCTGTCCCAAATACCACAGTAAGGACAGCAGCTCTTGCTGAACCGGCCTCACCAGGGACAGTGGTGGTCCATCCTGCGCACGCAGTGTCCGCAGCGGCTGCAGTGGTGGGACCTCTTCGGCCGCATCAGGTTGCACTTGTTACATAGCTCCCACTGTTCGCGCTCTGCAACAAAGACCATCACAGTGGATCACAGGTCATGTGACCATGATCACCTGACCAACACTGGAGGGTCTCAGAGAACATCCACTTAAAGTGCCATGTGAGGCACTTTTAGTTTTTAGTTTTAGTTTAACACGTTTGTGCTGGGAGCCACTCCTTTGTACTACAAAATGCTGAATGATCTCGATCTCCAAAATAAGTCACGCACACTTTAGCACAGAAACAGCATCCTCTCCAAACCAGCTGTACAGGTTGAGCTCCATTTTTTACTGATCTGCTTTTCATGAAATTCTCACTTTCTCAATTTTAGAAAAATCCTCATGAGCAGCAGACAGTCCTGAAATTTTTTTTGTCATTATCAAAATACAGATCAAATATTATACAATACTGCCCTCTGGTGGCTTCGCTAAATCAGCGCAGTTTGGCCACTACAGCAGGGATAAATTGATACTTTGCCACTAATTACCAGTTAATGACTGCTGGGTATTTTTTTTAACTTTCTAAGCTCCCAGGAATCAGCAGTTAACTACAGTCATGAACTAAAATCTCTGCACGTCTGGAGGAAAGTTAAGGACGAGTCGCTTATACAGCATCATCAGCGTATGTGTGCAGTTTTCTTTCTTTATCGAGGATTTGATGGCAGGAAATACAGTCCTGAGAGACAGGTCATCCGAGGCTACTAGGCAGTTTCACAGCCGGCCGCAACGATGACGACTCTGCAGGGCAGATGCCCGCCATCGAGCTTAGCATGTAATCCCCACAGAAGGTGGCTGGGGCTTTTCTCAATAATCCTTCGGGTGAGTCCCTTTCTGACCAATGCAACGATCTTATGCTCCCATAATCTGACTCACTGCACAGCCAAGGGCCTCAAATCCTCATGAGATACGTGACAAGCAGGATAAGTGACACTGTGGTGCAGGTGGCATCCAGGGGTGACAGAAGCACTCAAGGCGTAGGCCGAAACAAAATCACAAACTCATTATGTCACCTTAATCGCTTTAAGGCATCTATACCGACAGAATATAAGATGCACTAAAAACATATTTCCAAAATAACCACATCCCAAAAATTCACTGCTTTAAAGATAGTTCAGTGAAGCAACCCTATTAAAACAAAAATATCTGCAGTCAGAATAACTTAGTCACCAAAAAAAATGTTTTAAATTATTCACACGAATGAGGTAATCAACTGGTGGCAGAAAAATACACTGCATTTTATCAAAAGAAAATAGCTGTCAAGATAAGTATCTCTGCAGAAGATCATGTAAGTAATAAAAGAAAAAAAAACTACTAAACTAAAAAAATAGCAACACCAAAGCTACTTACAGAAAAGTAATACTGCAATGTGATACGATATATAAAGCTTAATTTTTCTTGGTTGCTCAGGGCCAATCACACAATTAGAAATGGGCCAGAGCTCTATAAAGAGCAAATACAGAGTGCAATGTTCTCCTTGGGTGAGTTCATAAAATATATATATTTTATTTGGTTCACAGTATATGTCTGAGAATTGCAGTGATTGAATTGCCAGTGAAATACAGCTTGCGGTAAATAGAAAAAGGGTGTCATGTGACTAACCGGGGAACTCGGGGGCGAATCTGAGCCGAGGCCCCGTTTCGGCTCTTCTGCGCGGACATTCCATCAATAATTCACACACTGAACAAGCCAGTTATGAAGATGTCAGGTTTACTGGAAATGACATCACAGCGGACTGGTACAGATCTGCCAGAGGGAAAGGGGGGGGGGGGGGGGGGGGGGGGGGGGGGGGGGGGGGGGGGGGGGGGGGGGGGCGGGGTTCGCTTACCGGAATGAGGGATGTGAGGGTTCTGGGGAAGTCGGCCAGGATCCGCAGTGGAAGCCCTGAACAGGGCGGAGACACAGAGCAGAGATGCCACGTAGTAGCCTAGCAGAGAAGGTGGCCATGAGGAAGAATCCAGCTATCAGGCAACATGAGCGAAACGACGACAGAACCAAATCAGCCCAACTGCAGACAACGGTATTAACCGATAGCACCCGGGAACAGAAGACTTTTAATCCATGGATTGTGAGTATGTGTAAGCCAGTGAGACAGCAGGGTCAGACGGGAGGTTCTTACCTACGACCACGGTCCAAGGGATATGCCCCTCGTACAGGTGGGGCAGCAGCACCAGCCGAGGGATGAAGAAGGAGTTGTAGAGCCAGATGAGGAAGACGAGGCTGACGCAGAGCCAGCCCATGGGATCCACCACGAAGTGCAGCCGTGGCTTCATGCTGGAGCCCTGGTGGGGAGACGGGCAGTAAAGTACCCGGAGATGAGAGACCACACCCCAAAGCACTTACTCCATCATGGGGGCAAAGTGGCCCGTTGATGAAAGGCTCGGGCGAGACGGTAAGGACGCTCCATCGCCATAGAAACCAGCAGCCAAAGTACAAGATCTACATAATGGCTCACTGACGCTGAGACAGGATCTACCAGGCCAATCAGGGACATTTAATACAATCAACAGCTCAAATTCATACCCAACCGTCATCGACGACGATGCTAACTATGGCACAGGCGGCTAATAAACATGCTCAGTGTCTGGGCTGTAGTATCAATTTCTAGGTAGAGAAAGTGTTAAATATGAGTTGTGTGAGGACTTGAATCAACCCTAGATGCATCGTTGCAACATTCAGCTCTTCTGAGTTGCAAAGATCCATCCATCCACCCATCCATCAGCTTATCCTGGTCAAGGTCTTGTAGGGATGCCCCTAGACCATCCCAGGCAGCATAGGGCACAAGGTTGGGGTGAACCCCCCGCCCACAGGATGGCAGTCCATCACAAAACACATACACGCCAAAACTCACACACACTATGGGCAATTTAGAGACACCAACCAATTAGCCTAATTGTGCGTCTTTGGGCTGCAGGAAGAAACTCACGCGACACGAGGAGACCACGGGGGTGTGAAGCAACAGCGCTGCCCGCTGAGCCACGGTGCCTCCCCGAATCACATATCATGCAAAACCAAACCGTTTTGTCGTTACATACAGCTCCATCTGCATGTCACACGGAGCGCCGAGATCCCTGTCTACAGGCAATAGTCTGTAACAGGTGTTTTCAGCTGGGTCTGCGATAATCGCTTCCCCTGGGCCAAGAAGTGGCACAACAGCCCACTTAAACTGCAGGGCAAAGTGGAGGGGGTGTTTTAACACATTCCAGGAACACATTTTGAGAGCAATGCTCTCCAACCCTACACAACAGCGCCGGGAAGGGTTACACGACACATCGACTGGGCACAATTATGTCATCCCAAAACATCAATTGTAACCATTAGGGATGCTCCGATCAGGATTTTTGCCTCCGATACCAAGTACCGATTTTTTGTTATGGTGATCGGCCGATACCAATGCTGATTCTGATGCTTCAAGTTTATATAACTGATATGTAAGCACTCTGATCACCAATAACTTTTTGTCAGATAAAGTAATACTATAAATGTTGCCTTTGTTATATTTTTGTTATATTTTTACAGTAATAATAAAATTGTGGTCAAATTTTCGTGAAGTAGACTGTTTATGTGGCTGTAGATGATATGATATAACTCTGGGAAAGCAACATCAGTAAAATATTTGTGCCATGGCAGTTTATATCGTGGTTCAAGATGTGCAATTAGGCGTTTAAATCCAATGTCCTCTGTGACTGACAGAGGCTGGTGGTCAATGCATATAAATTCCATTATCTCCGCGGTTATATCCTTAGCTTTCTTGCTGTCTGGTGTGTACAGTTCGTGTTTTTTCAGAATGTCTGTAATGGATGGCTGAGTGAGAGTCGCATTATTAGTTACTGTTGCCTTTTTTGCAGTTGCCAGTTTTTTGTATTCGCCATACAACAAGTGCAGAATGAGGTTCGTTGTATTAAATGTTTTGGACAATGCGCCTCCACGTGAGATTTCTTTGGAACATAAACGGCAAATAGCAAATTTTTCATTGTTTCTCGAAACGTCATAGTAATTCCACAAGGGCGATGACATGACTGCGGCGCCAAAACATTTATGTCCCCACTCATCGTGTACGTCCCTCATGCATTGACATCATCAATTGTGATCGGTTCCTAAGATCGGCCAAGTTTAATGAGTATCGATCGAGTCATAAAATGTGATTATCGGCCGATACCGATCTTCGGCCGATCGATCAGAGCATCCCTAGTAACCATTTCGCTTCTGAAGCGTCGATATATCTGAAAGTGGCTAGGCAAGCAGGCGTGGGAATTCCGAATCAGCATTCGACAGAATGAACTAGCAAACACAGGGTTGCATTTGATGGGCTTGACATACTGAGAGTAACCTGGATGGGAGTCCATAGTGGTGCTGAAAGAGCCCCCACGACTATACTGCTACACTGGGAGACCAGTATTTTAACTAAACTGCAGAGTCAGTGAAAGGTGCATGAATGCGACACATCAAACACGCAACCAGCTGAATTCACATTGACTAGATTTGGGTGGTATTATGGTTATATAGCAGATGGCAGTATTTTTTAATCTCTGCCACAAAATATTGTATACCTCGGTATAATGTCTGGACAGTATGACTGTATGAAAAATTAGATACTGCCCAAGTCTAATGTTGGCACATAGACCCAGAACAGAATGCCCTATGACTGAGAACGTAGTAGGATGTAAAATTAAAATTAATAATAATTAATACTTTATTGTCTTTACACTTCCCTCAACTGGCTCTATTCTGAAGAGTAAGCTGTCCTCAAAGGGCAGCCACCCATAGCGGTGCCCAGGGAGCTGGGGGTTAAGGGCCTTGCTCAAGGACCTACAGACATGCTGAAGCTGGGTTTGAACTGGTGACCTTCTGATTACAAGCACACAGGTTTAGCCCACTGAGCCACACGCTGCCCCCAAATTGAGGAAAGTCTTCCAGTCAAGCAAACCATTTTATGTCCGCACTTTCCTGTGCGGCTGCCCAGCTCAGGGGTGGGCAATTTTATCCGCAAAGGGCCGGTGTGTATGTAGGTTTTCGCTGCAACTAATTAAGGCACTAATTAGAGGACTGATTGGCTGAAGAGTCCTTACACCTGGGCTTGAACAGCTGACCTAAAGGTTATCCCAAAAACCTGCATACACACCGGCCCTTTGCGGATAAGATTGCCCACCCCTGGTCTAGCTGCAAACCAACACCCCTTAATATCACACAACTGGAAACACAGCAGGTCAGGACACCCTAACCAGTCCATCTACATTTCCACACAACCTGCTATGGTGCCACCCTGTGCCAGGGGGAGGAGAGGGTCTGTACCTTTCTGTGGTTAAAACTTCAGAGCACAGAGTGTATCTCAGCCACCCCTGCCGTCAGGGACCTGTGGGTTAAACTTTCTTTTTTTTTTACATGACTATTGCCAACAGCCGATTTGTTAAAGCATAAACACTGGTATGCTTCGTAACGGTTTAAGTATCTATTTGATTACTGAGCACAGGCTAGAATTGCTCCAGTTTTGTAAATAAGAAAACAATATATAATAGTTTTACTTTTAAACAATGCTGCCAATTTTTATTAATTGAAAATACATTTTGTACTGTACAAATTAGCCTTTACAACAAACAACGGGCCACTACTGACTTTTCACGTTCTGCTGGCCTTTTTGTTTTACATATAGGTGTGTCTCACTGTGTTTGCTCACAAAGACATTCCAGCTCAAAGTCAAAGCTCTTTGTTTGCCACTAACAAAAGCAGCTGAAAACCCTTTGCAGTATCACTAAATCACAGTATCTATGACTGCAAATTAATCCACTTGTGTGACAGCTTTATAAATCTACTCTGGAATAAAATTCCTTATAAGGCTGAGTTGTTTTTAAGGAAACCAGAAAATTTATTTTTAAGTCTTTATACTGCAATACTACTTTTTCTTCTCAAACTATAATTTTACATGTTCAGGAACTGGATATCTATCTTTTTTTTTTAATTATGTGAAAAGAAACAATCTGCCTCACAGTGTCCACCTATAATAGTGTATAACAGGGGTCGGGAACCTTTTTGGCTGAGAGAGCCACATATTTTAAAATGTAATTCCCGTGAGAGCCATACAATATGTT
>JAODJU010000014.1:8628747-8661698 GCA_026776725.1 Gnathonemus echidnorhynchus
TTTTAATTAAAGATTTGTCTGCGAGCCAGATGCAGCCATCAAAAGAGCCACATCTGGCTCGCGAGCCATAGGTTCCCTACCCCTGGTGTATAATCTAGGTTATACATTGTAATTTAATTTACATTTGGTGTCCTAGCTTTGTCACCTGTAAGCCCATAACGCATCAGAAAGGCACGTTAAGTACATCACTGCTGAACAACAGCCCCTTGCGGGATTCGAACTGAAAACCTTCAGGTTATAGATCAATCTTTTTACCCACAGTAACCCCACAGCTCTCAGCAATCTCAGAGCGACCTGGCAAGCATCATGATTGGATTAGACTTACTGGATGGATGGATGGATGGATGGATGGATGGATGAACTAACCGGTTACTGCAAAAATCGGTTCCACTTGTATAGTGTGACTAATCAGGTGGACGGTTTATGTCTGCAGTCATCTATACAGCTTATGAAACATACCCTCCTCTACTTTGAAAGGTGTGTATTGGCAAGTCTAAGAAAGTATAAAACATTCGTGTGCGAGTTGTTATAATCATTTTAGCTACCTATTGCCTTTAATCTCAAGAAAAATGCAATAGCGTTATTTAGCCGAACAGTATCCCACACTCCCCGACTGTCGTAGCGAAAACGTTACCCAACCAGATAGCTGATGTCAGCTAATATTGCATAATATCTCTAGTAAGCACTCCTGTTCTAATGTATAAAAATGTCATATTTATAAGCAGAAAGGGGATTAAAATGAGTCTGGAGTCCCATAACCTAGGCTAGCCGGCTAGCTAACAGGTGCGGTGTAATGCAGGTACTTCTCCGCATCAGCGGAACCTGGCCGGTAGCTGCGCCGAGGACAGCCGGGCCCCACCCTCACCCAGTCACGTAGGAATAGCCGGCATCGCTAGCTCCCAAAAACATGCCCGTCTGGAAGCCCCCAGGTAGCTAGCTGGTTACCTGCCCCGTGACATACGCATATTAGGCGGCGCCCCAGCTCAGCATACCCCAATTCATCTTCTAAAGTCCGAGACTGTGCAGATAACGCAGCCGGCGCGATCCCATAAACATCCGCCCTGATTCGCATGGAGGTGAACAGGAGCGGAATAGCGCGGATGGCAGCCCGACTCACCGGATCACTCCTTATCGCAGTCCGGGCGATGTGTCTCCGCTCCGCGACCCGCCGGGCAGCTCCGGAAACAGCCCCGTATCACGGACACAAATCACAGCTCGGGATGTGGAGCGCAGCCCATCCGGCTCGGGCGGCGCCCTTCCCAAACTTCGTTGTTTTCGGCAGGGAATCTTTTTCACGGAAGTAATTCGCGTTTGACGCCCTTGCTCAGGTGTGATCTAGTGGGAGCTCCCGGGCTTTGGATCCGCAGCCATCGAGTAACAAGTCCATCTTCACCGCTGCATCACCTGCCACCCCCGCTAAACAACGCCTTTTGGGGAAAAATGTAACCATAACAAAGCAAATGTCATTTCATGCTAATGCTTGCTTCGATTGTCGGATTTGTTCATTCAGTATTTCTATGTCAAACATAAAAATAATCACAATAGCTTTTTACAAGATGCTTGTACATCTAGGCTATGACAGGTTAACATCGGGACAACTTATAGCAGGTGTCGTAATGGTTAAGAAGGGAACTTAAATCTGAACATGTTGAACGTTTACATCTAATTTTAAAACCAACGTGTATTAAATATAGATAGTGTTACATAAGGAACTGCAAAACAGGCAATGAAAAGGCTAAAAAGTTAAAAATGGAAGAGATTTAGATAAAACATAAAAATAACAGGTACTAAACATAATCACACGCACCTACCTTACACCACAACCAAGGTTCAGATTATATAAACGTGATATAAACCAACATACGTTACTATAATTACACTAAATTCTACAGAGCGACCCTACCAACATGGCCGCCAAAACAGACTAGATTTTGCGAAAGATGTTTTGTGGGGGGAGGGGTTACACGTGTATAAGTAAAAATTAGTGGTTTTTTAAAGCACATGATTAATAATTCGACATGATCCAAAGTCATTTTAATGACCTTTAACGAATGCACTTCAATGAATTAAATGAAAATGGGTATGGACACAGCGCTGTAAAATGACTTTTCCCGCCATGCATCAGCGGGGTTGTTGCTCGATGTACTTCCGGCTCGCTGTTGTTGCTGTGTCAGTTCCTTGCTACGCTATTCTCGCTAATAATAGTAGCTGCAGCTCCCGTTACTTTGCTGTTGGATTGCACACAATGGCTTCATCCGGTACATACAAGCTAAGTTCTTCTGTTCCTGGCCACGAAATTGATGTAAGAGGACTTGCAACTGCTGTTTTCCCCGCCGGAGCCTTTGTGTCTGTATCCAGAGACAGAACCGGCAAAGTCTGGGTGCCCAATTCAAGGTAAACTGACAGGCAGGATGAGATGTGTGGCTGTGAAGCGTTTGTTTCTATGTGCTTTAACTGGTTTAATTAGCCGGCGGTTTAATACCCGTACAACTGAAACACTGTTGTTTTGAGACAGTCCAGTCTAATGAAACTTCTGTGTTTATCAGACCATAAAGCACCCCCAGACAACTAGCTGCTTATACTCGTTAGTTATAGAACTGAACAGTTTTCTTTAATAAAGAGATTTAGCGCTTAAAGTAATCAATTAAAGGAAAGAGAATGATTTTTTTTAATAGTCGTTAACCATCACGTGACATTTATTAGTTATATCTAGTTGTATATAGGCAGCATTCGTGCAAAAACTGGTATATGAATAATCATCACAAATATTTAAATACCCTGTCAGGGCCTAAAACCTTTCCGGAGATTATGAAACGGCACTGGTCCTGAGTTTTGCAAGAAATTAATTTGCTACGTAAATTACGGAAGTGCTATGATTTCTGCAGTGTTTGATCAGCATATACGTGTTGTTTCTAGTTTAATGTAAGTTTAGTACTGTCATCCTCATTTCTTTGTCTGCGTGTCTGTTCAGTCCAGACAGGGGGTTTACAGAAATGCACTGCATGAGGGGTCATAACAATTTCGTGTCCTGCGTGTGCATCATCGCTCCCAACGACAGCTACCCACGAGGCCTCATCGCCACGGGCGGAAACGATCACATCATTTGTGTCTTTTCCCTGGACAGACCTGATCCACTCTTTACACTCAAGGGCCACAAAAACACAGGTACCACACAGCGCCCAAGTGTTGACGTCCTCTCCAGGGTGATGAAAATCCCTGAAAACACTGGTACAGACTGAAACGAAAATAGTAGCATTTCATTTGAATTAATGGGCAGGAAATCTAATGGAAATGCACTGAAAATATAGATTAAAGCAGGGGTGGGGAACCTGTTCTACGGAGGGCCTGTGTGGGTGCAGGTTTTTGGAATGACCTCTCAGTCAGCCAATAATAAAGCAGTGGTTCTCAACTCCAGTCCTGGGGACCCACTGTAGTTGGCTGATTGAGAGGTCATCCCAAAAACCTGCACCCACAGCAGCCCTCCATGGAACAGGTTCCCCACCCCTGGGTTAAAGAATACAATGTTCTGTTTTGCTAGTAATAGGAAAAGAAGCAGATCTGTGATTATATATTTGTAGCTGATAAATATTACTTTTTGAGATTAAGATGAACTTTACTGATTGCAGTGAGAAACTTTGATATTTACTGCAGCAAAGATGGTACACATAGTGCAGACAAGTAAACTTAGTGCAAACAGATTTAAAAAGTACACAGTACACAAATACAGAAATAATACAGAATACAGAAATGAATATTTAAAGATAAGATTAGTCAACTGAAATAATAAATTAGGAGGTGTGTATGTGCAATTGGAATAGACAGCAACAGACTTTTACGGTTTAACAACTTTAATACACATTAAGAACCAGCACTTCTTCATAATGGATAGTACAATGGCCTGAATGGGAAGTAGTGGATTTTAATCCAGTTCGGTAAAATGTGTTTCCGTTAACACTGCTGCTGTTTTGTGTGAGCAGTGTGCAGTCTCTCTGCGGGGAAGTTCGGGACACTCCTCAGCGGCTCCTGGGACACAACAGCCAAAGTATGGCTAAACGACAAATGCATGATGACCTTGCAGGTGAGCAGCCGTGGGAGTTCTGTGCCTTAATACCATGCCTTTTATTTATTTGCTTTTACCTTGCAAGGTTTGTGGATTTTGCATGGGAGTCGGTAAACAGTGTGGTGTTTCTCTCGCTGTTGCCAGGGCCACACAGCTGCCGTGTGGGCCGTGGTTATTTTGCCCGAACAAGGTCTTATGCTAACAGGATCTGCTGACAAGACGATCAAACTGTGGAAGGCTGGCCGTTGTGAAAAGACATTTGTTGGTGAGTCATCTGCTGATCTGTACTGGATGTGGCACAAGGCAGAGGATGTCTCTGATGGGATGCCAGTCTATTATATGGCACACATGCATACATACACAACATGTGGGCATTCTTCTAAACTCAATGTATATGGACAGGGTATCTGGGGAGAACATGCAAAGTCCACACAGAGATCCAGGGGTGGGAATCAAAACCCAGCCCTGGAGATGTGAAGCCACAACACAACCTCAGAGGCATAAAAATGGATTCATTTATGAATAAGCCAAATGTTGCATTCTGATCACACATGGCTATGTTAGTCTGCAGGTATAACATGCAATGAAAACACATTTCTGTCCTCGGAAAGACGGGACGGTGACATACATTGCAGATGCTTTATGATGTGCTCTGCAGGACACGAGGACTGCGTCCGCGGCCTTGCGGTTGTCAACGACGTTGAGTTCTTCTCATGCAGCAACGACGCCAGCATCAGGAGGTGGATGGTCTCAGGCGAGTGCCTGCAGGTCTGCTACGGCCATACCAACTACATCTACAGCCTGGCGGTGTTCCCCAACGGACAAGGTACCTCTCTGCTCTGAGCCTTTGGGTGGCATATTTGCTTATGAAAGCCTTGTTTCAGACCAATGACAAGTCTAAATGGATACGCAATCCTATTAGTCACAACTGGGAAAACTTTACTGTACAGATAGATGGTACTGGGAATGTCTTGTTTCACAGAGACACAGATAGGGTTGCAGAATTCTGGGAATTTTCAAGGTTGGAAACTTTCCATGGGAATTAACTGGAATATTTGGGAATCAATGGGAATAAACTGGAAATTTGAAAAATTGCAGGTGAGCATATTTAATTTAAATGTAGTTGAGGAAAATAAAACATTTTGATGGCCCTAATAGCGATATCATTGTGTAACCATGTGCTTGTGAGTAATTACGTGTGTAAAAACACCCCAAAATAAGCATCTGCCTCAAAATGAACTGCTTATAAGTCATATTCTATGTTGTATTCATAGTTTGCTTTTTTTGCTGTATCCTTACTGCTCGCGTGGAGTTCCACCGGGTTCAATATTTCCAAAATTCCCCAGCTTAACATCCCATGGAATGTTTCCGGAAATTTTCCATGCCTTTGCAACCATACTTCCCGTAGAAAGTTTCCAGAAATTTCCACCCTTTTCCAACCCTAGACACAGATGCTGTTAATGATCATACATTGGGGAATGTGCGATTTGCACGTAGACTCATCTGTTGGTGATGTCGGCTCCTTCCAGATTTTGTGAGCACAGGAGAGGATCGAACCGTGCGGATATGGAGGCATGGAGAATGCACCCAGACCATCCGTCTTCCCGCTCAGTCCATTTGGTGCTGTTGTGTTCTTTCCAATGGTGACATAGTAGTGGGAGCAAGGTAAAGGAAATGTGTTCCAGCCACCATGTCCATGTTATGTGGTGGAATGTGAGACAGGTTTTATAAGTGAATGTTTTGCGCATGTTTGGGCTTCCTTGGCTGACACTATCGTAGGTGCAGTAATGAAAGATCAGCGATAACATCTGATAGATATCTAGATAACACAGTGGATATAAGGGTACACACTTGGGACCTGACAGCAGGCAGCTTGTTTTCCAGGATTTGTTTCTTAGTCTTTAATCACTTAGTTATTCAGTTCAGTCAGTTTTCATATAGTGCCTTTCACAACAGTGTTGTGTATAACGTAAATTATTCAGTGTTGTGCAAAAACATCATTAAGACAGAATAATACAAAAATGAGGAAACGGAGTTAAAATATTTACTGCCGTATACTTAAGTCAAACTGTCAAAAAGTCACATTACTCGGAAGTGTCACAAGTAATGAGTTGTTGTTGTGTGGAAGTTCCGAGCTTGAAAATGCCACTGACAGGAGAATGGAAAAAACAACCCAGCATGTCTTCAATATCTTATCTTTTGATTGATCAAACGGAGAGCCTGTCCCAATCCTGAGAGTAGCGTCTCCCCAAACATGATTTACAAAACTCTTCTTATGGTCATTTCAGTTTCTGTTGAGTAATCGGGAAATCACATTTCATTGGTCGGCCCGTGAATAATTTGATAAACTCCTAACACACGATATACGGGTTTCTGATTGGTTCCCCTTTCTTAGGCTTCAGCCCAGTGTCCGGCCAATGCCAGCCCTCGAGTCCCTGATCACCACCAATCAATGTTCCTGTTTCCCTTGATTGTTATTTCTTTTTAAGCCCCCACTGCACCTAGGCAGCTCTCCCCTCCTGCTTTGGGCCACTCTACCCCAACAACTCATTAACAAACCACTTCCTTCAATAAAACTTGTATTTCCAGCATAAAATGGAGCAAATGTTAAGTTAAGGATCAAATGGGATAAATGGAATAAATACCATGGATGACGCAGCAGTTTGCGCTGCTGCCACACAGCAAGAAGGTCTTAGGTGGAATTTGCAAGCTCTCCCCGTGTTTGTATGGGTTTTCGCCGGGGGCTCCGGTTTCCACCCACAGTCCAAAAGCGTGCAGGGTAGGTTGATTGGTGAGTGTAAATTGGCCCTGTAGTTATGTGAGTGTGTGTGTGCCCTGTGGTGTGTTGGCGACTGCCCGGGGTTGGTTCCCATTGTTCCTGGGCTAGGCTCCGGTCCCCCCCGTGACCCCAGTTGGGATTCAGCTATTTCAGAAGATGGATGGATGGAATACATGCTAAAAATCAATGCAACCTAGGCTAGTAACGTAAGAACCACTCCATCACGCTTGTTCACTGAGTTTCTTCCTGCTGTTTAGTGACGGGACCATCCGCGTGTTCACCGAGTCAGATGACCGCGTGGCCGACGCCGCCGACCTGCAGGCCTTCGAGGATGAGCTGTCCAAGTCCATCATCGATCCCAAGACTGGGGACCTTGGAGACATCAAGGCAGAGGATCTTCCCGGAAGAGAACACCTGAATGAGCCAGGTGGCCATACCTCGTCTGGTACACACCTCAACACGGCAGGAGACGGGCAGTGGGGCTGGATGGGGGGGGGGGTTGTTAAGTGACAGACGTGTGGGTATGTGTGAGTTTTGATAGCTTTTTCAGAGACGTGTTCTTAACAATTTAACAAACTTTAACAATTTAATCTGCTTCATGCAAAAATTGCCTTTCCTGTTATCAGATTCCCTCTATTTAAGTTGTTTGGGTTAGAAATCACAAATTATAAAATATCAAGAGTCAAAACAAAGTTCCATAATGACATTACATTTATCAGACTTTTGTCCAAAGCGACTTACAGTAGAGGGAAGGGTTATAACAAATCTGGGCCTCGATTCCAAATCCAGGCCGTGTTTTCAGTTCTCCCTGGTAGGTAGTCTAATAATTACTGATTCTCATTGGCCAGAGGCTTCACACATGGCTCACAGGTGGAGGAAGGCTGGAAAATCAGCAGTGCTCTGTCCTTGATTTGAATAGACCTGTGTTATAATTGACCTTTGAGTCGTTGCCGTAATGGTCTACTACAGACCGACATGCAGATGTGTTTCATACGTGTCTGTCTGTGGACTTTCCCTCTCCCAAGGAAACCGGGATGGTCAAACGCGGCTCATTAAGGATGAGGGCAAGGTGGAGGCGTACCAGTGGAGCATGAGCGAGGGACGCTGGGTGAAGATTGGGGACGTTGTGGGGGGCTCGTCCCAGCAGAGCTCCGGCAGCAGGGTCATGTACGAGGGGAAGGTGAGGGCAGCTTCTACATCTCGCGCGTCAGTCCAGAGAGAATTCCAACTCTGTAGAACGGAGCGCTTCTGTTATTCACACATACCCCACAAGTGATGTTTGTAAATCTCTCTCTCCCCCCCCCCCCCCCCCCCCGGAAACGAAGGAATACGACTTTGTCTTCACCATCGACGTGAACGAGGGTGGACCCTCCATGAAACTGCCCTACAACGTGACGGACGATCCCTGGCTGACTGCACACAACTTCCTGCAGAAGAATGACCTGAGTCCCATGTTTTTGGACCAGGTGGCCAACTTTATCATCGAGAATACAAAGGGGCACACCCTGGGCCCGGCCCAGCCCAGTACCATCGATCCATTCACCGGTAAGAGATCTGCGCTGCTTTGTGCTCTGTCTTATCCAGTTTGACGTTTTCATTTATGTGCATAAATTTATTATCTTTTTTTTTAATGGTGATGTTTGTGCCGTTTTCACATCAGGTTCAAATCGATATATTCCTGGGTCATCTGATGACAGGACAGGGTTTGGGATGGATCCCTTTACCGGTAAGCTTTTATGATGTTTTAAAAATCCTTAACTCTATGTTGTTTGTCTTATTCTGTATGTTTTCTGAAGCCACTTCCAATAAGAATTCTTGGCAGAAATTCTTTTCCAGTGAATTGCAGAGTACTTTCAGTGTGAATTATTGCTGAGTCTGTGGCTACAGGAAAAGTGTAAAAATCCAAGAATTTCACATAAGAAATTTACAAAAGAGAGGAGGCCATTCAGCTTATCAAGCTCGCTTGGAGAATTCAACTAATAGTTTAAAGTTGTTAAAATCGTATCTAACTCTGATTTAAAGGAACCCAAGGTTTTAGCCTTCACCACATTAACAGTTATATTGCAAACTTTTTCAGTAACATTCCAGATTTTGAATCGTTATTTCAATTAAATTTGTAAATCGTTTCAGTTTCAAATGCATTGGTTGTTTGCCGCTGTTTTGTTCTTATGGGCCTCCGCTTCGCTTCCCAGGTTCTGGGCGCTATATTCCCGGCTCAGGCACTGACCCAGTGGCCCCAGCAGGTGCAGCAGACCCGTTTACAGGTTCGAGCTCCAGCCGCTGCCCCTTAAACGTACACAGAGCCTACATAAGCTTTAACTTAGTTATTACTGCAGTGTATGTTGGTTATTACCGTTTTGGAACAATAAATAGTGTCAAGTGCACAACGCATGGATATGTAAGTATAATGAACATTTTATACAACAGAAAAGTTATAGAAGGACTTTGGCCTCTTGTTCAGTGCTCGCTTTAAGTTGTATTCTAGCATAACTAGATCTGGTATATATTCAAGGAGGGTGAATTTTTTTTTGTTTTGTTTAAATATATGTATGTTTTCCATCACTGTTTTAATGAGGTTACTGATTCTTTGCAGAACTATTTCTGACTAGTGCAAAGCTTTTCTTAATTTGTCTGTAGAAAGAATGTGAAATATTTTATCTAGGAAAACCATCGTTTTTTTTTTTTCCACGCCAGCATGGGAGCTGTTGATAATTATTGAGGAGATTTTTTCCCAGTGAGTATCTGTTTAGTAGCTCTGGCAGCACTACAGAGAGAAGGTGGTGACGTGACCTTAGGAGCCAGTCAGTGTCAATACAGCGGAGCCGTGCAGAGCATGAAGCAGTGAAGCATTTAGGGTGAATGGATGTAAACGGATTCTACAGTGTATGCAGCATGTGATGGTTGAAGACCTCAGATCCTTATATCTGGAGTGGTTCACTAGGGCTGATGGCAGATGCCTGAAGCGTTCGCACAAGCTTTGTGGTGACAGCACTGTGGTGTGGAAGGTGTCACGACTGTAGGAATGTAAGGTTGAATTTTTTTCCACTTCTCAGGTGGCAGTGCCTACTCGTCTGCCACCCAGCAGCAATCCACCGCCAACATCTACTTTCCCAAAACGGATGCTGTCACGTTTGATCAAGGCAACACTACACAGATATTAGGTAAACTGGGCTTGTAGCCTTCAGGTCCCTCAGGATGACGTTCAGTCTTAATTTTTTTTTTTTCCACTTGACTTTTCATTCCTCAATCCCCTGAAAATTCCCTTCTGTGTCTCAGGTATGTCTCTGAAGGCAATGAGAACATAGCATGCATTCCTGTCAGGCTGTAGCTCCGTCCTGGAGGGCCAGAATCCATTATAGTTTGCATATTGCCTTCAAATACACCTTCTACAACTGGTAATTAGCTGGTTAAGATGCATCTGACCAGGGAAATCTGCAATATGAGTTGGATTCTGGCCTCCAGGACCAAAATTGCACATCTTGCAGCAGTTAGCCACCATAGTCAGCCAAGCCTTTTTCACTGCTATGTAATTCCTCTTTAAGTCTGATTTATACTTCTTTGTAGAATCTACGCCATTAGTTGCTGTGTAGCCGAAAAATCGATATGTGTCAGGCTACAGTGTAGACTATGTAGCTACGCAACTACCTACTGCATATATCTTGGCTATTCGAATCACGGTCCTCAAGCACTGCTGATTTTTCCAGCCTTCATTTACCTGTGAGTCAGGTGTGAAGCCTCTGGCCAATCAGACTCAGTAATTATTAAAGTAACTACTTGGAAGAACTGAAAACAAGGCCTGGACTTGGAATCAAGGTCCAAACTTGAAGAGCTCTGGTGTAGATTCTATGCAGAAGTATGAATCAGCTTTTAGTGTTTGCTATTGACCCCTGTTTGGACTGTAGAAGATCCCACAGCGTAATTGTCAGCACCACTGGAGAGCTGTTTGCCGTCAGCATTTTTTAAGAGGAGGGGCAGGCCATTGCCCTCTGTGTGACGTCTCCCTCCCCACAGCCAAGCTGAAGGAGCTAAACTCCGGGACGTCCGAGGATCAGCGGCTGTCAGAGCATGCCGTCGCTCAGCTGGAGGCACTGCTTCTGACGGTCTGTGACCAGCAATCCAAGCAGCAGCCCACAGCAGAGCAGATCGACATCCTGTGGAACACGACACACTGGCCTGAAGGTAACTCGCACCCCTCACTCTCTATGAGGACGGTATAAAAAAACAAACAAATAAAACAATCTGGTTGCCATCATTGAGGCCGTGGACGCTTGAAATCCTGAAATTGTGTAGTTAAAATGAGTCGTGGTTTTTAGCCACGATGTTGTAGAATGAAATTGCTTTAAAAGGAAACCAGGAAAAAAATGAAACTGAAACCTTTGTGTCCAGCGGCACAGATTGACTGACATTATGGTTATCATTTTGTGCCACAGATATAGTCTTTCCTGTGTTGGACATACTGCGTTTAGCAGTACGCCACCCAGTGGTTAATGAGCACTTGTGCAGGGAGACGGACGGCATCCAGTTCTGCAATCACATCCTCAGCCTGATGGTGCCGCAGGGCCGGCCAGCCAACCAGATGCTCGCACTCAGGACACTCTGTAACTGCTTCTCTGGCTCCATCGGCCGCAAGCTCCTGATGGCTCAGCGCGAGGCGATCCTTTCCCGGGCCTGTGACCTGAGGACCGTCCGCAACAAGAACATCCACGTGGCCTTGGCCACACTGGTGCTCAACTATGCTGGCAGCCTCCACCAGATCCAAGACCTGGAGGGAAAGGCGCAGTGCCTGTCTGTAGCTAGCGCCGCCCTTGAGGTGGTGCAGGACAAGGAGGCCATCTTCCGACTACTAGTGGCACTGGGGACCACTGTCTCGAATGACACCACAGCTGGGGATCTGGCCCGTTCACTGGGGGTGCAGTCCCAGATCGCCCAGTACACCTCCACCTCAGACCCGGCCAAGGTGGCCGAGTGCTGTAAATTCGTTTTACACAAACTCCAGTGACCTTCTCCCTATCCCCATAAGCACCATTTGTATATTTAACAGAATCAAATATTGATGATGAATGTTTGACATGTGCTGGAATAAAACTGATGTACAAATTGAACCTTTAACCAAAGAATGGTGCTGTTTTCATTCTGTAGCCTTAAAAGGAGAAAGTGTGTGATTAAAACAATTGGATTCAGATTGAATTTCATAACTGACCTCATCAGTGTTCGCTCAGAGAAACATTTTTAGGCAGTTGCAGCATGTTTAGAGAGTCTGTCCTCTTCAGCTGCCTGCAGTTTTTGTACTTTTGCTTCCCCTGCATATTAAAGGAGTAAAGTCAACAGCATTTGGCCTTATGGGAAATTAACAGAAAGATGCAGGTTACATGCTAACAGTAAACTAGGATTCTGTTGCCCACGGCAACCAGGCATCACTGAAAGATCAAGCTGGTTCAGAGTGAAGGCTCATGCATTAAGAGGGATTCACTTCAGCGTGTGTTTGAGTGGCTGATTTTGGTCAGGTACACACTGTTCTGTGAAAAAAAGCATCCTTTTCATTTGACACAAATGCTGTACAATTTCATTTATTTTAGGGGATAACTTTTCCAAAGAGCAGGGGAATATTTCACTAATATTTAAAAACACCATGGCCCATAATTGTGGTTGTGATATTTGACACCTTGGGAAAGACAAAGATTGAAACTTTTGAACAGGACATAGACAATAATCAACGGCGCTTGATGGGAATGAAGAGAATTTAGCACGTGACCAAATGCTGCTAAAACATGCTTTATTGGGAGAGCTGCACAATTCAAAATGGGACAGGTCTGACTGGAAGTGGGAAATGACATTTCTGAGTGGAAGGTCAACTCCGATCCATCAACTAGTTTGTGGGCCAGCATTGCCTGTGTTCTCAGACAGCTCTCACGTTCATAATGTCTTTAGCCACACAGCATCACTCCATGGAAATGTAATGCCCTTATTTAATACTGTGTAATTAACATTCACACTTTCTTGTTAGGGGCAATAGACTGCTTGTGTCAACCTCTGCCAATTAGTTTCCAACAGACAAGCTTGAACATTCATAGATTTGTAGTTCTAACAGTGGAATGAAGAAACGAAAGCAGCTGATTGGTGGTTTTAATTTGAGGTGGGTTATGACTGTTCACACTGAAAAGAATCCCACCCATTGTGTCTGTGAGGCCATTGCAATGCTACAGTGATTTATATTTGGATTTAGTAATACAGAAGTGACATAAATGACAGCTCATTAAAAACACCCTCATTCCTACACAATGACTGTAAATGTCTGTCACCAGACAATAAATAAAGTGCACTAACAAAATATACAATCAAATTTAGCCAAGCTAATGCAAGGAAAATTCCACACTGATTCATTTAACTAATTTCACAACATACATCTGTGCGTGCATCAGCAAAACAGTCAAAACAAAAAAGCAAATCACTGTATGCTGTAGTCCCTTTCATTCGTGCCAATATGCCAGCCTGTGTAGCCTGTTTAATGCCAGAGTTGGGTAATTCAGGTCCAGAGAGTAAAAGTCCAGACCGGGATTTTGTTTCAACCAACCAATTGAATAGTCTGTGACTGTGACTCTTTATGTGGTTGGTTGAAACAAAATCCCGGTCTGGACTTTTACTATCTGGACCTGAATTACCCAACTCTGTTTATAGCAACCCTATGGGAGACACCAAGTTGGAAAGAAATCTGAGCTTTAAAGGCAGTGAAAAACTGTAGACACTTGCGTTTAGAACCAGACCCCTAATATTTAATTAAACAGTTCAACATTTTCAAGTGGGATGTAAGTCAAATCACAAAAACACAACACATAGTAAATATAGCTTCCATTGGCTAGTTATATGGTTTATCTTAAGATAGTTACCCTTACCCAAAAACGTATGCGGAAATTAAATCGACTATATGATGGAACTATGGACAATCAGATCACACAGTCAGTGGTAGCATCTCTAACACTGGTATGGAAAATGCATATGAAATCAAGCATCCTTCAAACTGATGAATACGCTAACATTTTTGTTCCAAGACACTTAAGGAAAACGTTAGCTGTAAGAAATCAAAACGTGAACCACATACACCTCAAGTATTAATCACGGTGTCAAAATCTGGTGTTGAGACACTCCACATGAGAACATAATTATTCACTTTAATCGTTAACACCAACCTGATATACCCCTATACCCCAGTCCTTGACTCACCACTTTTTCATACAATCGGTCAGTGACACTCTTCATTGTGACACTCCGATGTACTTAATTCCCTTTAACAATACCCTTACTTAGGTCAATAACTGTGTAGAAAATGGGGCAAAAATGCAGAGACAACAATTAAAATTAATTTTAAAATGTAGATGCATATTTATATTTATGGGAGGGAACAATATCCATTAATTGCAAAACAAGCTCCAGTGTTTCCCTTAATTAGAAAAGTTATGCACAGATCCATAGTAAGAATCATAACATTAAAACATATGTTTAATGTAAAGTTTGTAAGGCTTAAACGGTAGTATAAGCACTAAAGCCTTTTAATTTCTTACATATATAGTCACTTACCTAACCTCTTACCTGAGTTTGACACATTCTACGGTGGCTAGTCAGTCACAAGAGAGTGAGGCTAATACAACCTTGATTATTTAGTTTCTTTGGCTCAATTGTAGACAATTTAGTACAATTGACACATGAACAATTCTGTTACAAATAAGGAATTAGGCTCCATATCTCAATACCAATGTTTAGCTAATATCAGCTATATTTTAACACTATTTTTCAGTTGCTTATTAAGTAGCAACATTTTATTCAATGTTTTAGCCAACCATAGGTTAGCCAACACACAGCGACTAAATTTATTTAACATATTTAAGTCAGTCTCAAAATTTGTATAACCAATATTCTGAATACAATATTTGGTTCATACTGGGTTTAAGGTTCTTTGAAATTCTAAGTTGGGTACCATGCAAAATGGTCCAGGAAATTATGTCATAACAGAGGTAAGACACTGTAAGACAGGTTGTGTTTTTCCAGACATACAGCCCTGAAGCACCACAGCAGGTCAAACATGACGGAACTGACTGGACTTGTCTTACAATTAATAGATCTTCCTGACAACCCGATAAAATCAGGTACGAAACACAGTGTGAAAACTAGGGGATCAGGAGGGGATCGACACACTTGACGCAGCACAAACAGTGCGGGCCGGCTCTCTGTCTGACGCACACATCCAGCCTCGGTGCTGCGCTGTGGAGGGGGTCGGTGTTGGATGCAGGCCACTGTCCCTCGGCGGGGGCAGGATCGAGGTGGCGCTGCCCATGGGGAGGTGCTGTCAATCATGGGGGGGGGGGGCAGGTGTGGAAGGGGTAAGGGAGTGGATGTCCGGGCAAACCTCCCTCCGTCCAAGATAGGGGGGGTCCACTACACATTCACCCGACACTTGGGAAAGATGGGCCCCCCCTCAAGCCTTCTCTTTCGTACTGCAGAGACAAGAGAGCAGAAGACACAGAATGAGTTTCCTTTCCATGCTGCACATTACCCTTCCCTGCCACCACGACATCATGTATGTCTGCCTTCCATGAAAACCATGAAGCCTTCAGCATACTGTAGCAACGCACCAAAGTCCAACAGCAGCACAAACACTGATTCAGTAAATGAAACAACCAACAGGGCTCTTGGAGCTATGAAAGCTGAGACAGCTGCGTCTGCAGTGGAGTGTGACTGAAACAGCAGCGTCCTGATCATTACACTCTTAGTCCCCGGTGTGTACAGGTGGTTCAACTCATCAGTCTACAGCAATATGTATAGTCTGCACAGGGCCAGCATGGCATTCAGATACACCAGAAATAAAAGTTTTCTTAAATTAGAAACCCCATACAGTAATTTATATGAAGTGAGACCTTCTAAACAAAATTGAAAATATTTTCCTCCTCTCTATGCCTCCATTTTTCTGCTGCCCGTCATCCTGGCAGCTTTCGCAAGACATGAGAAATGTGTCCACCGTCGATGCGCACGACAGTGGGGAAATGTGAGATTGAGGCAAAGTGGAAGCCAAGGGTGACAGACACAGCAGGCGAAGCAGAGATAAGCTTGAGAGCCTTGCGCATGAGATTGCCGGGGGTGATGTCCCCGAAGTCCAACCATATGCTCTGCCCATTTAGGCTGTAGATAAGTCCTTGACTCAGTTTGCAGTCCTGATAGGACTCAGTTTTTCTGTCCCTTTGACTATTAGAATAGCTGTCAGAAGTGAAAAGAAGTGGCACAGCGTCTCAGTGGGCAGCACATTCATTGGTGGGTGATTGAGTCCCACCTCTACATAATGAGTTTGCATGTTGTCCTTGTGCCACGTGTTTCTCACCATAACCCAAAGACATGCATGTAGGCCTAGCATGTGCGACTGTGTGCGTGTATACATGTATGTGCCCCGCGATGGACTGGCATCCCACCCGCAATGCACCTCTGCATTACACCATGGGCTACTGCCTGGGATAAACTCCAGATACCCCAGCAACCCTATGCTGGATAAGCAGCTGGAAGAATATTTGAGAAGTAAGAAGAGACGGATCTGAAAGCTGTAAGTAAGACAATATTGACCAGCCATTTCATAATCTGAAGGAATCCAAATTAAATATTTTGGGAAGCGATACACAGTAACAGATATCAGTCCTTCCCGCTATGGAGCCAACAGACAGGAAGTGGTCATACCGACTCAGAGGAAAAGGACAGAATGTTAGAGTGGCTTGGAAGGAAAAGGAATAAGAAGAATCAGCCATGGGCAGCAGAACAGCTAAGGTGCCAAGAGAGATACAGAAACCAAGAAGGGCAGTCCAAGCAAACCAAGAAAATGTACAATATATTCTTGTTACTTGAACTTTGACTTGGTCTTGAACTTTTTTTTGAAATGCTTCTCCAGCTCCGGCACAGACAAGGTGAGCGTAAAGGAACCGTCCGTATCGGACCGCACCACTCGAGCTGCAACACAACAGCGATGTGGTTCATACACACCACACACACATAAAAGACACATTATGACTCAAGTAACAAAACAGCCTTCTTATAAGCTAGTCTTTAATACAGCCTATCATTGCCTAAGAAGCTGGCAACTTGCTAATTAGCTCAGACTCTCATTGGCTGATATCGTCCCTGGTGAGCTGTTGGAATATAGGCTGAGCTGTTGTTGAGGGTACAACATAACTAGTAACACTGTTGATCTGGAACATCTACACAACAGACAATGGCTCTGTGTAACTGTATGTCACGCTGTGGCCAATGTAGATGTAGCGTGTGAAATATTCTCATTAGAGCACTCGGCATCAGTCAGAGGGCACCTGGGAAGTCTGGGCCTCCATCCAGAGAACCAGGGAGAGAGCTACAAAACTTCCTAGACAATATGCTTGGTGCAGGACATAGAACCTTCAACCATAACTTATATCACCAGAGAGGCATATTTTTACAGCATACAAACTACACCGTACTATTCAGCATTTTGGTTGTTGAGATACGGAATGGACCAACCAATAGGATGGAGGTCCAGGGAGGGGCCCTAGTGTCCTGTTGATGTTTCTACACAATACATGTCCAGGTGTCCGGCGCTTTGAGATGATGTAATGTTGTGAAAACACGCTATACAAAAATTAATTTGTTGTTGTTGTTGTCTTCAAGAATTAATTGTTTGTGAGTGTGAACTCACCCAGGTCATTGTTGTTCATCATGGCGTTGGAGCTGCGCAGACGTGGACCCTGTTGGGTGAAATGGTACCCAAACTTGAGCAGGGTGGTGTTCTTCTCCAGCATGCTGGCGATCTCCATCTCCACCTTGTTACCCAATGGCTGGCTCTGAAAAATAGGGGCAAAGTAGCCCAGTCCCTGCAAAACTACTACTTGCCATAATGCAATTTATGTCCACAATAGGAAAAGTAATAAGCATATTAATTTTTTAAACATTTTTATAGGATGAGAAGTTACCACAACAAAGAAATGGATAATAGGAAAAAAAAATCATCATCAGTGAATTCATCAAAAGATCATTTTTGCCACTTTCGAATGGCAGCCTAGAAGACTCTTCGGCACCTGAGCGTGATCCATAAAGGGAGGCAGAGGGGCTCGTACCTGGTTGTCGATCTTGAGTTCAAGGAGGGTGGTGTTAGACTGGAGGGACTCCAGCAAAGCCAGAATGCCTGCCCCTGTGATGAAGTTGGACTCAACGTTGAGGGACTTCAGGGTGGTGTTGACCTTTAGCATGTCTGCCAGGGCCTGAGGAAGGAAGGGGATGCCAAGGAAATCTTGTGCCAAGGTCAGGAGATGCTAAGCTGACTGCCTCAGTGATAGCCCAGAGCTTTTCCCCCAGCTATATATAATCCTGAATGACCTCTTTCTAGATTTACCTCTTAATTAAGACAAACTTGTTTTGAGACTTTGAGGATTAATGGTAACACTTCACTTGACTAGGCACAAACAGTACAGTATTATACTATTACTTATGTACTGATTAACCACAAAGTCTTAGATACATACTTATCCTATATTAATTCATCATTAATGAATCATGATGCATGTTTTATCTTAAGAAGTTACTATACTTGTTACTATATCTGTTTATTCTGTAAACCTTTGTGAACTACTGAAGGAACAAGTCATGAATAACACAAGTGAAATACTGATCTCATGTTTGTTCATCATTAATGAATTGTGACATCTTTTACCTCAAGTAGCAACTATATTTGTTCATAATTTGTACTTGTACTGTATTTGTGCCCCATCAAGTAAAGTGTTACCGGATTATTAATGTCTAAACATTCCATTAAGGCTGATATATCAGACTACCAGGACAGAGTCTGGGCACCCCTGCATGATCATTACATCATGTCCAAACATTTCAGCAAGTTTTCTGCCAATGCAGCAGGAATAGTACTCACATAGGCTACAGGATCATTACTCCTAGTTCCCACAATACTAAACCGCTCCACTACGTTGTTGCTCTTTAAAGCTTCTGCATAGGCCTTTAGTGTGGGAATGGGAATGTTCTGGAACAGAGAAACACCAGTCATAAAGCACACAAAGACAATGCAGCAGCGATATTCCAGTCAGTCTAATCCAGGGGTGGGCAATCTTATCCGCAAAGGGCTGGTGTGTATGCAGGTTTTTGCTGCAGCTCCCTAATTAGGTCACTAATTAGAGGACTGATTGGTTGAAGAGTCCTCACACCTGGGTTTGAACAGCTGACCTAAAGGTTATCCCAAAAACCTGTATACACACTTGCCAATCCCTGGTCTAATCTATGCTATAAAATACTAATATACAATTCCTTTTGCTTAAAAGAACTAATGGAGCCTGGTATCTACAGTTACCCTCGTATTATCTTATGTCTTGCAGACATAATGTTCATTAAAACGGTCATAACAATATATCGCCTTTACCTAGCACAGTGTTTCCCAATCTGTTCTATGTCCATGTTCTTGCTCCCTCCAAGCTCCCTGCCATACAGTTCACATTTTTGCTCCCTCCCTGGTATGGGTAGCTGGGAGGGAGCAAAAACATGGACTGTCTGTGGGTCCCAAGGACCGGATTGGGAAACACTGCCATAGCACATAAGTTAAATAAGGCAGACAGGCCATCTTGACCCAGCAGCCAATGATGAACCCGCTCCTTTTCAATGCTGTCACCTTGATGTTATTCAGGTTGACCTCAAATAAGCTGGGGTCATTCCTCTTGATTTTCTCCAGGGTATCCTCTACGTCTGTTGAGTTGGGCTGCTCGTCTGGGATTTGTTTATACTGGGTACACTGGATCACACCTGGGTAATTGGGACATGTGGTACACCCATGCTCAGAGGTAGATAATACAGGCCCAGAAAGTAAAAATCCAGGCCATGATTTAGTTTCAACCAACTAGTTGCGTTCTCTTTGATTAGAGGTAGTTTCAACTAAGCAGTTCAGTATAAAGAGTCACAGTAGCAGAATCTCAACTGGTTGGTTGAAACAAAATCTTGGTCTGTATTTGTACTTCCTGGATCTGAACTTTTCACCTTTGTCTGTGGCTCTTTATGTTTAAGTGGTTGGTTGAACCAAAATATTGGTCTGGATTTTGACTTTCTGGACCCAAATTATCCAACTCTTCACAATGATGCACAAATACTCAATGCTTTATTTTTAATGTATCATACGGACATCAGCGCACGGCTTGGCTGAGTAAAACATCTGGCCTGTTTTGCACTGTAGCTGACAACAAAGGCTAGAAGTGAAAGACTCACTGTTCAAGCCCTGCTTGTTGACAATTGTGCTGCTGGCAAGAGCTTCATAGTACTGCTGGTTACTCATCAATGTATGCATGCCCAGGATAGCTGGAGGAGGGAGAGAAAGAAAGAGCGAGAAAGTAAGTTTAAGGGAAGAGAAGTCTCTAGAATGAGGTTGATGGTGGTAGCCCAGATCACTTCCCATAAGTGCTAACTTGCTCATTTCTTCACAGCCCATAAAAAGGATGCAAGATGAGAACTTGGGGAGTCTGCAGATGCCATCTGACAAAGTCTAAGCTCGGCGAAACAGCCGTGTGACCACCCCGCATGGCAAGCATGTCATAAATGCTTTCATGCATCCCAAGTGGACATCAAACACCAACCAAAGCCTAAAATCTTCAACAACGCCCAAAATGCAACATTTGGCCAGGATGTGGCACAGGCAGCATCTATGTGTCCCATCAAGACCAAGTAAACAGCTTTATAGACAAAGTAAAGATTGCTGAGTGCCTGGCCCAGATCAGATGTCCTGAAAGATGCTCAAACAAGTAAGATTTAACTACCTTCATCTCTCTAGCTCTTTAGACAGCCGTCACCTAATAGGGCATGCTAGTGCAAAACATTTATACAATATATATTTTTTTTTATTTGATATACATTCTTCTCTGTTCACAAGAAGGCAGTCGGACGGGTGAACTGAAAATCTAATCCTCTATACAGATATACTCTGCCAGCATGAACTGATTCTACGTAAACAGCCATTGGACAGGGAGCACATGCAAGCAGAGATGGAAGTGCTGTCAGACTCCATTAGGGGCTTATATATTAAGAAGAAAGAGCAAGAAAAAGAAACCTTACCCACAATTCACCGGTGCTGCTTATGCAACCCTCATATGTGTATTGTCTTAATTAATGGACTTGTGATTTTAATAAGCCTTTCTTGACAAGCAAATGTACCATTCTAATGCCAGGAGATTTGCAAAGGCTGGCAGTATTTCCACAGTTCCATGTCCAATATGCAAGCATGCCAACAAAAATAAATCGTGCGTATGGGCATTCTGAGCGGCATGAAGAAGCAAAGGCAGCAGATCTATGCAGCAGTAAACTGGCTCAGGCCTCCTGAGATCATTCATCCTCATTCTGCATTTTGCCCATTTGCCAAAGTGCATGAAATAAAATAAACTCTTCTGTGAACCCGCCAGCCGTGTAACGGTTCCTACATGCCACATGTGTTTCTCCTGACAATATCCAGGGACATTCAGCAAAGTTCTGCTTCACGGTTACTGCTGCTTAGGTCCACCATCGCCCCCTGACAGGGCCTTACGGTCCACAATGCGGATGGAAAGACAGAGCAGTGATGATGTCAGGAGGAAGGGACTGATGATTTGCTGAAAAGATAGAGATGATAAAATATGTTGTTAAGGTGTAACAGCATAACTTAGAGATGCGTCACCCCACAAAAGACAGGTGAAGACCAGTAGTTCATCTTCTGCTCCCTCAGTTTTACAGGCTTCCTGTGTCCATACCTCTAAAGATCCCACCTTTTCGTTGTTTAAGTATAAATATTATCATGTATGTAACTGGTAAGGTCAACCATATCTCTACATTTCAACCACCAACTAGCACACCTAATACCATTTACTGAACATACCAATGCACAGATGCCCCATTCACTGACAGAGCAGTAACAGAATCCAACGTATTACCTATTGACAGAACTGTCCTTCAGTCTGGGAAGATAAATCAAGGGTCCTAAGTCAATGCAGTCAATCAGTCACCACGTCTAAAAATGTTGGGGCCTACAAAATACCCTGGAATGTGCCGTATTTAGGATTCACTTACGATGGACATATACGCCACACAGAAAGGACAGAAAGGACAGAAACAAAAGGACACACAGGAATTTGACATTTGGGGCTAAAAGTCATTTGCAAATTTTATTTCAAGATACCCAGTCTAACCAAACTGAGTGAGGGCTCACTGCGATTGACAGCTGTGCTTGTTTTGTGTGCGCGAGCTCGCGTGTGCATGTATCTGTGCACATGCATGAGGTATTTTCCCCTCTATCTATCTATCTATCTAATCTCACCAGCAATGTCGCACAGTTCTGCATCGTTGGCACTGGCTAGGGCTTCCTCTAGTTCGGGCTCTAGTGTGACGCTTTCCATGATGGGGTCCGCAGCCTTCGTCTTGGGTACCCAGGCTTTGCCTGTAGAAACAGGACGCAAGTCATTACGTGCCAGAGCTGAGCACTAATGTGCCGTCTGACTTATTGAAGCACAAAGCAAAACTTTGCAACAAATTAATAATAATAATACATAGTCTGTACTGTAACATTTTCAAGTACTAGTTCATTACAGCGATCCCTGATTTTGTTTTCAAGTCTATCTGTTGGGGGTTGGGTGGCTAAGGATTAACAAATGAGTGTTTGTTAGTGGTGCCTGGCAACGGTCAAACACTGGCTGAACATTTCTGGTGGAACCATCAGTTCTGTGCTGAACTCGCGTGACGCAAATGGAAACGTGAGAGCGCTGTAAACTGGGAGCGTTACGCCCCTCCTGCACCCCCCACCCCATATAACACACAGGGCAAGAGTATGACCACAGTCTTATGGTGGAAATAGTAAATAAAGCAGGTCATGATCCCATGACTTGTGATCCAGTTGCTGATGACCATGGCGGCTTTTATTTTGAAATCTGGGATGAATCTGTGGTTTATGCGATTGTTCAATTGAAGGCCATGTGCAGAGGTGGAAAATTGAGGCCCATGAAGTATAAATCCAGACCGGGGTTTTGTTTCAACCAAACAGGTGAGTATTCTGTGAATGTGACTCTTTATGCTCGACTGGTTGGTTGAAACAAAACCTTGGTCTGGATTTGTACTTTATGGACAAATCTAGCCATGCGACAAAGCATACAATTTTATTTATACACAAAAGAGATGATTCTACAGTCATGCTTTACCATATAACCCCAGCTACACAGGCATATTTAAAGTCGCCAAGAAGTCAAAGCTCCTATAAACTGTAAACTTGCTAACAGTCTGGCATTGCCTATCAACTAGCTATCAGCCTGGCCTCCAGAGCCTTGAGGTTTGTTAGCACGTCACCAACCTCTCTTCTCTCCTGTGTAGGGCACCAGGTCCTCCTTGTCTGGGTGTTCCTTGGCCTGTTTCTCCAGGTGAGCCAGGAGGCTATCCCTCTGAAAGGTGCCTGTCGGGGCCTTCTTCGTCTGATCCTTCTGCCTCAGTCCTGCCGGCAACAGGGCATTCTGAACCCAATTTAAAGAAAGAAAAAAAAACCCAAAGTGGTGAGTCAGAATTTCCCAGTCGTTCACAGGACATTTTATGGGACTTTATTATTCATATGAACAGCTTGTATCCCAAAGCTTCCCCTTCTAAACTGTGCTGTTTCAGTCCTACATGGGCAGTCATGGCTAGTTAAACATACTACCGAAGATAATGGTGGCTGATTCCCTCAAGGAGAATCTAAATATAACAGAGATAATATAAACATTGTGAACTCTTCAGCGGAGGCACCGATCAAGGCACGGAGAAAGCATGATAGGTTGATGGTCAGAAAACACGAGACAAAAAGTAAACAGAAATGTGGAGCCTGCAAAGACAAGCATCACAGAGCATCAAGATGTCAGGCGGGCACTGGCTCAGCGCAAACGACCCAAGGTGGACTGACCTTGTGGACTGAATTGACAAACAAATCACGCAAAGCTTTCATTGGGTTCTTGGACCACCTAGAGCAGTGTTTCCAAATCCGGTCCTCAGGGTGCCACAGCCGGTCCACGTTTTTGCTCCCTCCGAGCTCCCTGCCAGACAGTCAAAATGTGGACTGTCTATGGGTCCCCGAAGACCAGATTGGGAAACACTGACCTAGAACAATATATAGTGATGCTGACAGCAGGCATCTACACAGGGAGGGAATCTGCACAAAATCAGAGTCCCTGAACATACAAGATTTTACCAGTGGGTGCAACTCCACCCCCTATTGCTAATAGAACATATTAAGTTCAATAAAATGAAATTATACTGTAAAGTTATGTTTGAACATGTGGCTTATGTTAGTCATATTAATGTAGAATAAAAATTTATTGTCAATGTATTTACTATTTTTTTGTTTTTTAGAAGTTTATCTGGGTGAATGACTAGTTTGGCTCTCTCATCTTGGATCCCCTGTGAGAAAAGCCAAGGGTGATTCTCAATATGCGTACTTGACCGTACTTGTGTCCTCATATACCCATTTTACTTCCATTGCCAAAGACCAGCTCCAATACTTAAACACAGAAAGTACAGAGGGCAACAAAAATCCCAGGATGTCATTCTTGCCCCACACTAAATATCAAGGATGCATCAGTTGCATCCTCGCCAAATGAGACCAATCCCATGATTCACTGCACCCCAAGTTTGTTCTTGGGAGGCATGTGAACAAGACTAGTCTTGCCAAGACCACAAGTACAATCTTTGCATTCTTGGTATTGAGAAACACCCCTAGAGTCGCCTTTGTCCCTGAATGTTTAATTCGGGTAAATGTTGCTCCTCGGCACAACTAAATGCTAGAGTGGCACATCTGGGAGCCCGGGTTCCCATTGAAGAACCCACCTAGCTTTGATTGGCATGCCAGTGGTAAGGCTGCTTTTATTTTGATAGCATGCCTCCCCGGTATTATCTACTCTGCCTTCTACAGCTCCATCCCAAGGCAGGCCTGCAGTGATAAGCCCAGAGAACTGCACTGCATGCAGACCACCATGCCTGGGGCTAGCGGTGTAAGAAAGGTCTTCCCAGTGAGGGTCTGCGCTGTCTCAGCGGCCACCTCCGGCTCTGGCAGCCACAGAGCTGAAGACTCTCACTGAATCTTCAAAGCAGACACGTATAGAAGGATACGGGAAGCTCAAAAGGCTCGAGAGGCAGCACAAACACCCACACCTCTCAAAAAAGCAGTGTCCAGTAGCCTGGCACCATGTTCCATGCCATCCATTTCTTTTGCCCATGTTGGCTTTTTTACTATGTCCTGTAGCCAACGTTTTAACCAACGAGGGCATTGATAGGGACCAAATCAATATAGAAGGGGTCCAAACCCCCATGCCTCACTCCCTCAATACTGGTAGGCCCATTCACATATCACCCATACCTAAATATATGCCCTTGTTAACCAATATAGATGTCATAAAAATATGAATTGTATGGTAACACTTTACTTGATGTAGCACAAATACTTAGTAATGAATCAGTTACAATTGAAGTACAAATTATGAACAAATCATGAACAAATATGGTACTCCTGGAGGTAAAAGATCTGTCCCAATTCATTAATGATGAACAAGCATGAGATCAGCATTTCAACTGTGTTATTCATGACTTCTTCCTTCAGTAGTTCCGTCAGTAATTCACAAAGGTTTACAGAATTAACAGATACAGTAACATATACAGTAACTGCTTGGGATGAAAGATGCACCATGATTCATTGATGATAAATAGCTGCGAGATCAGTATATAACTTCTGTTATTCATGACTTGTTCCTTCAGTAGTTCGCCAAGGTTTACAGAATTAACAGACATAGTAACAGAGATAGCAACCGTCTGAGATAATATATGCGTCACAATTCATTAATGATGAATTAACATGAGATTAGTATGTAATTAAGACTTAGTTTGTGGTGAATTGGATGGATGGAAAGTTCATGATAATTCACATGAGTGAGCTCTTCAACTGACTATGGCCAAGATTTTGCCCTTTCACTCAAAAAAATCAGGATAATACTCACATCTGGATCTAGCTCTTCTAATTCATCCTCCAGCTTCTTCAGCTCTGCCTCTGAGAGGTTTTTCAAGAGCTCATCCTCGTCCACATCCCGGTACTTCTCCAGTTCCTTCCTGAATGACATGGCCAAGGGTGGGAAGCAAAGGAACTAACAAATACGTGCTGTCCCACAAAGTCCCTGAGAAGAATATCTGGAGAGAGGGGAAGATAACATACAGATGGTGAAAATCTCACAGTCGTGTTTATAGATGCATCCTACACGAAATATATTCCCATGCTTCACAAAGGTCAAATGCTTCAGAGGATACCAGATGTAGTTCAAGAAAGTTTCTTCGATTTTTGGAAATTTAATGAAAGTGTTTTGGATTCCATGAGGACTGAGTGAGTTTTGGATCCCAATCCTGTAACCTATGATGAGGAAGCCTGACTTTGGTCATTTGGGGTCTCGTGCCAAAAATAACAAAAATGGACTGAGTGAGCTTTGGAAATTTGCTCTTTAATTTAGTATAACAAATAATTAAGTAAATAATTATAATAAATAATTAAGTCTGGTTTATGTAACAAATTTCCTCACAGTGCACACTACTTCTGAACAGTGCCAGTTTATGAAGAAATGTGTAAGTCTGGGCTCACTACTGGGTAACAGTGGGTAACCTCACACAGAGGGCACAATTCAAATCAATAAGCAGGTATGGATGGATGGATGGATATTCACATTTAATGATGGTGTGGATGGACAAATGGACAGGTATTCGCATTTAACGATGCTGTGCTTTCATTAAAAAAAATCAACAAATCAAAAATTCAATACAGTTTTACCAATTTGTAGAATTAGACATTTTAATGGAGCAGTTCAGGTTACACATTTTGTTTTCTGCTCTTACCTGGGCCATGAATTGGGCAACCATCAGGTTACAAGTCTACAATAGTAATTACTCCAAGGTACCTTCTAAAATAATTATAAAATAATATTCAATTAACCTTTAATCCTTTCAATTCAAGAGCCCGGACGCATTCTGTTCTTTGGTTTCGCTCTTTGGTAATTTTCTTTGACAGCTTCTCCTCACCAATAAACAAAAATAACCTGCTTCCTAGCATCGCCCGTAAAGCCAGATGACTGGAAATTGCGCCAGCCCCAAGGCTGGTAAGAGCTACACCGTTTTTTTTTAAGAGCGTGCAGGCTACATGCACCCTTAGAAAAAACACATTTGTACCCTGCATGAACACCGGCAGAATTCCGCGTGCAGCAAAACTACCGGGTAAACGGCGTATGAACAACCGAGAAAACAAATGTCGCCGAACTAAGCGGTTAATCTAAATAATAAATTCCCAAACTGAAAGCAGAACTTTAAATCACAGCTTTAGAGTTAGCAACAGGTGGGGTTTAACTTAGGATATTGATTTTGACAGGTTTTAAACAGCTGATAGGAGCCAGAGGAGACGATGTCTTTGATAGACCTCTAGGTCAATGTTCTTATATCGCATAAGTAATAAGTAGCTGCATAAGTAATAGGCTTTCAGACATAGCGTGTGTTTAAAAAAAGTAGCCATTTCGTTTGTAGAGGGGGATTCCCAATGTTAGATATAAATGAGTTGTGAGAAACGTCACTAATGTCCATTGACGACTTCAACTTCATAAGTGCGATGACGAACAAAAAACTTCAGCATGTTACCTTAAGACGCATCGTACAAAACTGATGCATTTCAAACGAGAGCGTAAAACTAATATCGAATAAGTAATTTAATAACATATAATTACAATTTTAAATGTGGTAGCATTTCCAATCTTTTGTGTAAAGCTCACTTGTGACAAACGTCCCTTATGGAGATATACATTTATTTTTTAATTTATACCTGAGAAGTGCATTGACAGATATAATATCTCACCGAAATGTTACAGTAGCAGTTTAAACATTGTTAAGGTAAGATTTGGGTGAAACTTTACATGCATAGACAACAAAGCGATGCACAAATGTTTTAATTGATAATATGCAGAAATCGGCATTTGAACGCTCGCCTTTACATTTGCTTACCTCTTCCAGTGACTATTCCGGGCTATTTATAGAGAGCGGCTCCGCTTTGACAGCTGAATAGTTTGACCAGATATGGCCACTTTTCAGCGCGGATTGAGAAAGACTCGGGCGTGCAGGAGCTCGCGCACCCGACGGAGGGCCCTTACCTCGCGAGTGGAGGGCACGCCGGACGCCGCACTGGGAGTCCCCGGAGCTCCGCGCGGGCTCTGTAAGTTGCAGTATTTCCACGAAAGTTTTTTTCCCTGGTCTCCCACAGTCAAGGGGACGGCTGACGGAGCTCGGGCACAGCCGGGGGAGCGCGCGCCGCCTCGCTGCCACTCACGTGACGTCAGGCTGGCCTGCGCTTGGAAGGCAGCGGACCACCGCTGGCACTAATGTAACTAACTATATATACACGCGCGCGCACACACCCCCACCCACCCAAAAGGGCACACATAAAACAGCTATTCAGTAGCTGTTCTTTCTGGGCATGTAGCAAAACGCAGGGAAATGTATTTTCACAAAATTTATTTTTATTTCACTCTAGAAATTCGGTCAACCATTAAATAAACCCTTCACGTCAACAAAGCAGTGCAAATTTAAATACAACGCAGCCTTTCCATTCAAGCTTCAAGGAAATAGGCAATGACCTGAAAAGCAGGAACTATATTATCCGAACATTCATAAATTAGTTTCACAATAGATTCAAGTTGCTGTAGTTTTGTAGTAATAAATTTAAGACAGCACTAAACAGCTGGAAGTCAAAAGGCTTCATAGTATAAAGCAAACAAAGGAATTTTTTTCCACCTTTATATACCTCCATGAACAGAAGCTGTATATTTTATATATAAAAAAAACAAACTAAATATTGTAAACTTTATGACTTTGAACACTGAGTTCATTTTAGCATGTTTAGTACTATGTGAACAGATCCACACTCTTAATTAAGCAGGAAACATTGTGGGACAGCCTGAACTTCCCGTGTTGCAGGCGCCGAGCTCAGATGCAGCTACAGTTCAGCATGTGCAGGAAAATCCTACAAGGACTCTGCTGATAGGGGCCAGGCTGTGTTATGCTGGCTTGCTAAGCTCCTCCGCAAACTCGGACATGAGGTCATGCACCCAGATGTCTCTGTCTTCCTGACTGGTGTCCACCAGGTATGCCACCACCTTCCGGTCCCAGGGCTGGGCTGCCTCATGCACCACCTCGATCTGGGCAACCAGTGCCTTCTTCTCCACATGGTTCCTGAACACCATGGAAGCTTCTTCTGACCACTGTAGAGGTTTGATTCCTGTGGGAATAGGGATCAGTGAAACACTGGTCAGGAGAAGCAGATCTGCACTTAGAGTTCAAGACACCAGGCTTGAAATCACAACTACTGGGGGAAAAATTGCTATTACTACTGGGCACCACAAGGGGGAACCCTTCAAGTTCTTGCAGACCCGACAAAAGCACTTGATAAGCAACGTCCTATGTTTAATATATTGTAGATAGATGTGACCATTTCAGGTCCAGGAGGTAAAAATCCTGACCAAGATTTTGTATCAGCCAACCAGTTGAGCATAGAGTCGCAGAGTACTTAGAAACAAAACAGAGTTGGTTGAAACAAAATCTTGGTCTAGATTTTAAACTTTCTGGACCTGAAATGTGTACCTCTGAATATAGAACAGGGGTTCCCAACCTTGCAATGTCCATGGATCAATTTCTGTCATACAAAAATTTCATACCGTTAAGATGATCCGGGGTGCGTTGGGGGGGGCGGGGGGGTTCACTACGAGCGTTTTCATAAGTTTGACCATTTTCAGATGCGCAAACATGAGGGGTTGTTAATTTCAAAAACCTTTGGTGTTCCACAGTCCGGTAGAATACTGGCCATGGACCGGTGACAATCCACAGACAGGATTGGGGACCACTAGAGTGCAGTATATACTAAAGCTGCAGTTAGTAATTATAGAAGGCACATAGCCATGCCTAATCACCAGACCACCCAGGGCATCCTTACCAGCCAGCTGCGCCGTGATTCCCTGGAAGGGTAGCTGGCGGAACTCGCTGATGAGTGGCTGCAGTTTGGTGCAGCTGACCAGCTCGTGTTTGCCGTAGTCCAGCTCGTACACGGACACCAGGCCATTAGTCAGGATGCCCTTTACGAGCACACGGTGCCAACTGAGAGGACAAGTGGGGACAAAAAGAGACTGGGTTAGCATGTCACAGGGCGTGGATGCAGCTAGGAGGAGCAGGCACCATCTCCGGACGCAAGTTCTGAGAGGGAAACAAAAAAGCCTGCAGGAAAAACAGAAATACTATTAAAAAAAAATCTATGTTGTGTATCACAAAACAAAGATTTTTGTTTTTCACTATTCAGTACAAGGCTACCAATAAGTCAAAAATGCTTCATTTAGAACCGACACCACTTCCTATATAGACCTTGGTTCCACGCACAGACCTCACACTGGCCAAACAGCTTCCAAGAAATCAGGAAAAGTAGTAAAACAAAATTAAGCTGGAACTTCCTCATTTTTGCATGAAGGCAGTCTATCACTATTCAAAAACAGCAGTGTGATTAATTTCTTGTCAAGCCAAAATTTATATACTTAATACAAATAAACATATTTGAATTTATACTGATGTCGCAGCAACTTATATTAATTGTAGGAAAGAATGGGCTATGAATAAAGGAAACTGAAATATTCATGTACACCCTTTTGTAAATCTCACCAGTGTTTGTGCACTGGTCCTAAGCCAAGGACTTGCTACTCACTTGTTCTCCACTTTGGCAGCATAGATCTGGTTTTTCTCCACACTGACTGGCCTCTCCTCAGTTTTGTTATAATACAGGATCATCTCTCCCATCAGGACCACCAATTTGTACTGGTCCTTCCAGGGCTGCAGCACGAAGTGGCCCGGATGGCAGGCCACCGACACATACATGTCTATGTTTTGCCCCAAAGGCGGCAGTTCTAGCAGCGGGGGAAGCTGGAGATCAGGGGCGTGCTGGCTGCTCCTGAGCCGAGGGCTAGCCCTGCCGTCACCGGGGAGTGTGGCCGGGCAACTGGGCTTCTTGCCAGGACCACGGCTGCCCAGAAATACATCCTTCTGATGCTTCCATAGGTCCGTGTCAGCGACCTGCTGGTTGACGCTACGTCCCGTGTCGTGAAAGTCCTTGGATGTGAACAGATTGACGTGCACTAGTCTTTTGGCCTCATCCAGTTTAGCTATCTGTTAGATGAAAGAGATGGTACACAAAGATTAATGTGTTCTATTTCTGAAGTTAATCAAGGCTGAATAACTGGGGAAAAAAAACAATATTTTTCACTTTCGCTCTTTAAGTCCCTATAAGTTTCTGCAATTACATTCTGCTTTTCTGCTGTACTATACTACGGCTGACCACTGAGCGTCACCACAAGCTGCTTATGCAAATGTAATCCAAGCCACCGTAGCGTTCCCAGGGACACGGGAGGCTAAATACAATGAGCCAGGGAAAAAGTCACGTGACTGGATCCTGACAGTTCCAGTCACATGATGCTTTCAGGCACAGTATCATCATAATTATGACTCATCATCCTTTATTGTAACATTGGGAAAAGAGTTTAAATGGTATTATTGAAATGACAAAATAGCCCATGAACAACTGGTTCATTTACCAAGTAAATAGCAGCCTCTGGTTAAATATGCTAAGAGGCATTGTGCGTACAAAGCACATGCACACGCACAACACTGATTTAATGGGAGTACTGGCCTTGATGCTGCACTCCGTGGAGCCCAGCACAGCATCCCTCAACCAAAGCACGGCATCTGGGGTCCAGGAGCCCACCTCGAGTGGCAGCCCAGCCAGACTGCACTTCAGAGCCTGCCGGGGAGAGAAACCCTTCACAGTCATGGCCAGGGATGGGGGCAGAGTCACCATACAGGACCAAGGTCACATGCCGGCACTGCCACTGCCTATTGCTGATTACTTAGTCACAAGCAATACATATCCCAATACAGATTAAGGGATGATCATAGTCATCGCTATACCTGCTCAAGAAGAGCCCAGTAGAGCTTTTGGATTTACATAATACCTCTGGAATGACTGGAGAGGCCAGAAGGTGACTGATAACCTACTAGTTTCCAGTGCCTTACTGAAATGTTCATATTTGAGTAACTTGTTCCCAAAACCCCCAATTAATCTGATGTCACCTTAAATGACGGCTGACCCTAGTCCCCCAAGAAATACGTAAATAGCAATAAAACACAGAAGGGTTGCACTGATAATTCTGACAGCCTGGTGATCAGGCTGCACAATTGGTCTCCATGTCACAATCAGCTGACCTGAGGTGGGATGGCTACAAGCTCTCGCAGGAAGGGGGGTGGGACCTCCCGCAGTTCAATGACCTCCACGGAAGCGGGGACACCCACGTCCACAAACTGGATGTCCAACACACGACTGCCATGCAAGTTGGTGATCTGGGACAGGATGACAAGGCGTATCTCAAACGGAGTCCTATAGTGCCACTTGTACGGCTAAATTAAAATACAGATACAGTAGGCCGCCTGTATCTGCAGTAGGCTTGGGCGGTAATATGGTATACCGCGGGATCTAAAAATAGCAACGGTATCAGTTTCAATACCGTTATACCGTCATAAAAACAATGCACTTATGTAGGAGACAATGATTAAATATTAAATACAATTTATTTAATGCCTAAAAATGCGTATGCGTGGTTGTCATCGCGTGACAGCGTGGAGTAGAAATAGAGAGGTGGGGAAAGATGGCGAGTCGCGCACCAAGTGACCTGGTCTCGAAAAAGAACAACTTCTGCAGTTTGGCAGTATTTCGGGTTTCGACCGAACGAGAAGGGAGAGGCGGTAAATAAGGACGAGGCAATTTGCAAATTGTGCAACAAAAAGGTGACCATGAGAGACGGAAATACCTCAAACCTAAGGTCGCATATACGAAACCACCATCCACTCACTGCTGCGAGGATGTCGGGCCACAACGTGCCGTTAAAGCCGGACAAAGTAAACATGCTGGTTTTTCTAGCGAAAAATCTTGACTAGATTGATGCCACTTGCCATTCGTTCCTATTCGCACTGTGTTTATTTTTATTTTTTTAA
>JAODJU010000014.1:8708263-8718753 GCA_026776725.1 Gnathonemus echidnorhynchus
AGTTTGTGTCGTGTGATTAAACAGTAAAAAATACCTTTTTCACCCTCTCTGTCGTCGTGTGTTTGTGCGCATGCGCACATGCGTGCGGGCGGGGGGGGGGTCGATTTTCGAAAAATTTTCGAATAGTTCTCCTCGATTTTCGAATAGTGTTTTTGCCAAAAAGTCACATCCCTAATATACACTGTCTTTGCACCTTGTCTGTCTAGCAGTATATGTATGTTTGGCTGTGCACCATAATCTTGCTGTTCTATGCACCAGAATGTCCCCCTGGGTTCGGTAAAGTTAATTTTACTGAGCTTAATCTACTCAAATAATCGGTATGACTGAGCCTCTTGCTCAGGACAGAGCACTCGAGGGTGGGGCTGGACTTGACGTTAGGACTAGTGGGGCTTGAGCAGACAAAAAAAGTCAGAAGGACTGATGTAGAAAAGTACACTGCAATGCAAACTCAGTACCGGCAGCCCAACCCAGAGCTCTGTGGCATTACCTGAGACACCCCAGCCCTCGTCTGGTGGGCCTTCTTGACGTCTCCCCAGTTCCCAGTGGCGAGGGAGTACTTCAGCCCATCAGAAATGATGCGTGTCTTGATGGCCAACTCCAGATTAAAATCTTTCCCTCTGTCAATGAACTTCTGGGCATAGATCCTGATTTCTTTTAGTAGATTTTTAAACATTCTGAAAATGAAAATGCATAAATTACAGTTTCATTGTGACATTTCACCATCAGCAGCACGTGCTATGCCAGTCAAAACCAAAGACGAGGCAGACCGTTTCAAGCAAATACCCGCGAAAGAGGAATGCAAGCAGGGGGCCAGCGAGATCCAGCCTCTTGTTGCCGTAGTGATCTCTGTCATCCAGCTCACGCCGGCCCAGTGCAGCCAATAGGAGTCTGTGTACCATGTAACTAAACAACAGAACAACAGCTTCATTAATCTCTGCGCAGTATATGAACTTGTATTATTTACTGCTAAAAATCAAGATATTGATCAAAATCAGAGGTGGAAATTTCAGGTCCAGAAAGTACGAATCCAGACCAGGATTTTGTTTCAACCAACCAGCTGAGTACTCTGTAACTGTGACTCTTTATGCTTAAGTGGTTGGTTGAAACTAAATCACGGTCTGGATTTGTACTTTCTGGACCTGAAATTTCCACCTCTGATCAAAATCCTTGAACATTAAAAAAATGAAATGTCCATTCCAATTCCCAAGTCTGCGCGCAAACTAATCGTCCTGTACAACACCATTTCGGATTGTGCTTTTTCTTCAAACACACACACCTTTACAAATTAGGGTGAACTAGTGATGAACAAAATGATGCTCCATGAACCATCTGCTGTATTTTTTTGACTCCAGTAGATAGTGCCATCTGTTCAAAAATGGGCAAAAAGCATGCCCAAAAGCACCATCTAGTGGTCGAAAAAACAGAAAATGTATCATGAAGTGTCATTTTGTCCATCACCTAAGGCTAATTATTACCATCACATCCTCCTCCTGCAGAAACACCCTGTTCACACCCTGATACAGAAGGAAGGCGAGGCCGTGTTTGCCCGCATCCGGCTCACCCTAAGAAGTAGGCCTTCTTCGTCTCGCAGAAGTCGCTGACGCCGACATGGGGCAGCACCTCTTTCTGCAGCACCTCCTTGGCGTATTTGATTCTCTTCTCCTTGGTGACACCGGGCTTGGCGCCTCTGGACCCGATGAAGTTCAGGGCCACATTCTGCTCCTGGATCACGAAGGCCTCGTCTAGAGAGGGCTTCACCTGGTATGGAGAGGACGGGCGTGTGAAACATCCATGCTGTCACGCAAAGCGACCGTCGTCTCAACTGACATTCTTGACTATTCAGCATGAAGACGCATACCATCTCCATCATCTCAGGATCATCAAAGTCATAGATGATGTGCTCCAGAATGTCTCTGTCAGACACGAAGCCCAGAGCACGAAAGACTATGATGATAGGAACTTCCTGCCTGATGTAGGGGAGTGTGGAGACGATCCTCTGACCTATGGCGCTCTTCTTCACACCCTGGGTATCAGGAAGAACAGCTGTTACACCGATAAAATAGACTGTGAAAGGTTATGATTTTCTAATAATCAGCAGTCATCCCTGAGCAAGGTGAAGTAAAATGTTTGTGGCATGCAATTACCCTCTGAACATGCCTATTAGGACAATAAGAGATACAGGTCACAATCTCTACAGAGCAGTGTTTCCCAATCCGGTCCTCAGGGACCGGTAGACAGTCCACAATTTTGCTCCCTCCCAGCATGCACTGTCTAGCACAGAGCTAGGCAGGGGGCAAAAACATGGACCGTTGATGGGTCCCTGAGGATCGGATTTGGAAACACTGGTATGGAGCCCCAAAGAACTCTGCAGCTCAAATGATCTGTTGCAGAAGCCAAAACACTCCTTCAACAGGGCCCACAAGCCTCACCTGGCCGCCGCGGGCCATCATGCTGACCCAGATGGAGCTGGTAGGGCGGGAAGAGTTCTCCAGACAGGAGCGACACTCCGCTGTGTAGGCGTACTTGGAGTCCTTCTTGGCAAATACATACACTGTGTTTGTGGCCATCTTCTCTTGGGCAATGAGAACCTATAAAGGGAACAGGCAAAGCAAATAATGCTGCACAGTTATACGCACAGTGCAGAAATACAGAAGCAGAATACATGATTAGCACCAATATACAATGTGCCTGATGAGCAAACACACTGTCCTGGGATATAACGGCTCCATATTGCTTTATGTTGACCTTTAACGGCATGCAAGAAACTAAGGCTATATTCATGGCGAGAGTGTATGGATAATAAAACAGAACAAGTAACTCAAGAGATACAAACTTCATAAATAACTATACAATATTACAAACAGTTAAAAAAAAATCTAAAGGAGATGCATAAGATTAGCTTTGGATTATAAACAAACAAAAAAAACAAAAAAAAAAAACCCTGACTTGAATTTGCCAAAACCCACTTTTAGAGAGTCAGTAAAATGGTATTTTTGCCTAAGGGTGTTAAAAGAAAGACGATACAATAAAAGATGTTTGACAGATAAAGCAGTTTTGCATGTGGGACATACAGGTGGATCTTCACCTGTGAACAAAAACATTTGGGTCAGCCTGGAACGCCCTATGTGAATCAATTTTTAAAGTTAGCTTTTGTTTATTTTCAATAATTGGGCTGATTTGGCTGAAAGTTTGTAAATTCATCGTAACTGTTCGATAATGTTAACCCAAAACTCGGATTCAGGGGGCCTTAATGATATCCACTGTACATCCCTGGTAAAGCACATGCAACTTAAAATTATGGTAAGCCACCTTCTCAGAGCCGTTGATGATGAAGTAGCCCCCGGGATCCAGTGGACACTCGTTCAGCTCACAGAGATCACGGTCTGTCAGGCCGCTCAGCAGGCAGTATGTGGAGCGAAGCATGATGGGAATCTTTCCAATGAAAGTCTTCTGGTGCTGCGTCTGCAGCTGCTCCTCCCCCTCCTTTATGATGGTTTTGGTGATGTCCACGTAGAGGGGGGCGGAGTACCTGTGTGCGAGTGTTCATGAAGATTGTCAATTGACAAAGTCCCCCCATGGGCTTAGGGGCGTAGGAGGAAAGTCAGACAGGCTACAAAAAAATAATCTAAATTAGGGCTGCACAATATTGGGAAACATTCACATGGAGATATTTGCAATATTATTTTAAAAAAGGACTTCAAATTTACCCAAAATAAACTACAGACGCTCCTCTACTTACGAACGATGTACGTCCCGAACAGCCGTTCATAACTTGAAATGTTCGTATTCAACATCATTTTAAGGGTATATGGAAGTACAAAGAACTAGGATGCTGGGAGCATGCACGCTACATTGCTGCGCGGCGGGAGTAGCGGCCAGAAGTTGTACTAGGCGGAATTGGTGCGCAGAAAAAAAAAAATTGATGTTGCAGACAGGAAACGGGAGCCCAATGAATAAAATTTGGACTTACAGTCCTCTTCGTTCGTATGTCTAAAAGTTCATAAGTTGAAAGTTCGTAAGTAGAGAAGTGTCTGTATAGCCAAATAGAACTTACTGTAACTACTAATAATGTTTGTCAAATGAGTTGGTGTCTGCTGCAAGTTGTGCCACAAAAGTAAGGAAGAAACAAAGAATCTTGAAAGCATCCATCACCATAAATACTATTGACACAGAATGCCAGAAAATGTGGCAAACTGCAACGTAAACTTACGTGAGATTCCGCAGTCTGGCCTCATTGGGCATCATGGGCGAAGGTGCTCCATCTCTCTCCCAGTGTGTGGGTTTAGAAAGGTAAATCTGTTCAAACTTAAGAAGATATCTTGGCTGCGGAGAAACAAAAAAAAAGGAAGCTAAGTCACCGTTTAGTCTAATTATGAACACAGCAGAAGCCATGTTGCTCTTCTGTACTCACCGGCTCCTCCACCTCCCCAGATGTGTGCTGAGCCTCCGCCTGCAGGTCAATGGGCGGTGCGTCCTCCACGATCCTCTGCACCGACATCTGAATGAACTCGTCAAAGGAGTCCAGCTGCTGTCGCACAAGGCCCTTCTCATCAAAGTAAGAGCTGAGGGACAGGGAACGTGTTGTTGGGTGCGGCATCAGTGAAAGCTACAAAGTTACTTTTTACATACAACACCATGTATGAAATCTCAGTACTTTTATGTAACATTTACCACATGTGCGATTGAAAACACAAGTCTATGGTAATGAGAAAAGTTATATACAATGGAAGTTTTCCATTTGTACAATCTCCTAAAAAAGACACATAATAATTTTGTTTTTTGCATATTTTGTTCTCATATGGGACACAAACACACACATACAGATGACTCTCAGACACAAACTTCTAATCGGCAGAGGCAGAGACCACCTAGATGAAATATTTTCAATCACAGAAATACAACAGAATAATTAGCAAAGATAACTCCAGGTAATTAAGCTTGTACAAGAAAAACAAGAGTTATTCTGTAGAGTATAGACAAAGGGGTGCCATCACCTGATGACAATCCAGCAGGCTTCCTGCCACAAATCGGGGGTAATTTCATCATCGTCTTCGTCATACTGGATATCTAAAGAATAAATTTGTTACAAAATTACTGCTTACAGAATGCACATGAAATCTGAAACAAAAGCTCCTCGGTGCATTTTACAATATCACGCCGTTTTTTCACGGATTCTTTTTATTTTAACAGGTATAGGCAGCTTTCGTTCAGATATCAAAATTAACTAAGATAAAGGTTTCAGCAAATCATCACACATGACATATAAGCAACATTTAACAGGATGTGTTCATGCCCTTGGCTGTTTTTTTCTGCGGCATGTCCATTTGGTAATTTTCGGTACGGATAAGTATTTAACTATTTTAAATTTCAGCAGACAACCTAGTATTACCGACAGAGTGATGCTCGGAGAAGAATTTTGTGAGAATAACGGATCCATTATCGTCCACCTATCCGTGTGAAAGGATAAGCTTGCAGTTAAGTAAAACATTTAAACTTCGTTAAGAATATAACATTACACAAATGCAAGACCACGATGACTGAAACAGGCTAACCTGAAAACTATCCTGGCGCCATGTTAACGGCAACTTAGCCAGAGAGCTAACAAAAACAACACATTAACACTTACCCTCATCTTGATCATACATGTTTATAGATAAAGATTTTCCTTCAGAGACAAAACTAACGTGCTTAAATTATATGGCTCTCCCTCTCTTGTCTTTTATTATACTCTTCCCCTTGCGTAGTTAACAGCGGTAACAGCAAAAACCCAAATGCTAGAATATCGATGGTCGCTGTACGTCACATCCGGCAGTCTCACGCTTGGAAATACTGACAGGTTATCTAAATAAATGTTACTATTTTCTTATAAATTTTAATTAGCTATTAATTGGGTGTATTGTGAATTTATAGCGGGTTTTATAGAAATATGTTTTATTACACGTAAAAAGCTCAAAATGAGGCAATATACAACGCAACTTCCGGTTATGTAGTGACAGCGAGGTTCATGGGTTACTTGCTGAGTTTTACCACATGTGAAACGTGAATATTCAAAGTTATGCGCTATTTGTGTGAGGAACTAAATATTTATTGTTACGTATCGTATCGCTGTTTGCCACAATGCAAAGATTCGTTCAAGTTACTTTGAAACGATTTTTAAATTGCAAATGCTCACGACACCTATCCATGTCGTGTCTCCGACTACCTAACGGAATCAAGTCGAATAAGTTACAGAGCGAGTGCAGCATTTCGTCAACATGTAAAATAAATCCATTCCACCTGACGATATCTAATGCTCCATGGACATTAAGCCACAGATTCTACTATGCTGACCCAGGAGTACATGGTGCACCTGATAGAGGTACGAAGAATAACAGAAAGTCAAAGAAATACACGTCCGTAGAACCAGAAACTGAGGAAGAATTCGTTTTTCTGGACTACTCGGAACCAGAACCCAGAGAACTTGAGCTCCCTTTGGAGATATCTGCGCAAGTAGATACTGCAATGGCCATTGATAAAAAGGTGCGAAAGATAAGCAGTACCGAGGTGAGTCATAGGGCACTGGAACTACAGTTGCAGTCAATTAAGGACGTAATTAGAGAAGATCCAGACATTGAGTTTCATGATGCTGGTTACTCTCATGTAAAGTCAACAAGGATCAACCCCAACAAGCACCGAGTGTACGGCACACCAGATCCAGAGGTACCCGTAAGTAGTACATATTGCTCTGGGTGCGGTGCTGTGATGCACTGCACGGTCCCAGATTTACCTGGTTATCTGCCCAGCGAAAAATACAAACGTTTATCCGAGGAAAATACATTGGACAAAGCGATTTGTCAGCGCTGTTTCTTACTGGTGCACCACCAAAAGGCGTTAAGTGTGCAAATGGAAAAGGAGGAGTATCGCAGTATTGTTAGCCGTATACGAAATGAGAAGGCTTTAGTATTGTTGATTGTGGATCTCTTGGATGTCCCGGATTCTATTATACCGGATCTGATTGATTTGGTAGGGGAAAGAAAACATGTTGTGGTGCTAGGAAATAAAATTGACTTGTTGCCGGGGGACTCTGATAACTACTTAAAACGAATCAAGGCCCAGCTTTTGCAGTACTGCACAGACTTCGGCATTTCCCCCGGCAACAGCATAAAAGATGTCCATCTCATAAGTGCCAAAACAGGCTATGGCGTTGAGAATCTCATATCAAGCCTTCAGTCGTCTTGGAAGTATAAAGGAGATGTTTATTTGGTGGGGACTGCCAACGCTGGGAAGTCTACGCTGTTCAACACGTTGCTGGAATCTGACTTTTGCAAATCTAAGGGGTCGGATGTGATTCACAAAGCCACGATATCTCCTTGGCCAGGTGAGTGTCATCGACGAGGTTTGCCCTGAAAAAGATGAGGCTTTCTGCAATAAGTTATGATTTCAGCAGGTGCGCCATTAAAAAAATAATGTCATGCAGTTATTCAGTTTTTACCATCAAACGATCATTGAATTACTTCAGTCACTTTGTTTTTTGTTTCTGTCAGGGTTGCTGTGGATTAATTTCGATTAATCACGATAAAATATCATTCATTTTTAATCTATATTAATCACATTTCATTTTGCATGAGCAAACAGACTCAAGAAAAAAGGGAATATACCGTAAATCCGAGAAATAATCTGACTAATCATGAAATCCAATTCTAGCCCGGTTAATTGCCATTGTTAGCAATATCAGTTGATAACACATTACGCGCGGTGCTTTACGCATAAAACTCTGTAGCAACACGTCCACATATAATTGGACTGTATAGTGTGTGTGACCGATTTAATGAGCCATCTCATTAAATCGGTCACATTAAATCCCGGAGCAGCATCCTCTGTGCTGCTCCGGGATATTTCTCGGATCTCCGAGAAACGGGAGCGCGCATGTCGTCACTTCCGGCTTCAAAACTCGGAATCCGACGCAGAATACAAGTTCCGAGGGCAAATGGAAAAAAACTGCCCGAAATGGGTTGACAGAGATTTCAGGGATTTTGAGTAGTTTTGCACTGCAGATGGGTTAATTGCGTTAAAAATTTTAATCAAATTAATCATGATGATGGATTAATCCGCGTTAACCCGTTAATTTTGACAGCCCTAATATATATATATTACTGAAGAGTGACATTAACAGCAAAATCCTTTCCTGTGCAGGAACAACATTGAACCTGTTGAAGTTTCCCATCATAAATCCCACTCCATATCGCATGTTCAGACGGCATGAGAGGCTGAGGAGCAGCGCAACTGCAGGGGAGGCAGTGATGAGTCCGCAAGAGATGCAGAAACTGCAGCAGCTCAGCAAGCAAGGGTACTTAGTAGGTGAGGACAAATCAAGGAATAAATAACTGAATGACAGACACATTTTTATTGCTCATTCTCCTATCAGGTGTGATCAGTTAACATTTTGGCAGTGAGTAGTAAATAGAATTATTTCACGATCCAGCCAATTGTTTGGGTGTATGTCATGCCAACGTATGAATTCCAAGAGTTTCTCACTGTAAACTGTAAATCGGTTAAGAACATTGGGGTGTACTTTAGTTCTTGAAAAGCAGAAGTAGTCACATCTCTGCCTTTTAGCTCCCTTACGCTCCATTTGAAATGTTGTGTCAGGCCATGTGGGCAGAACCTTCCGGCAAGACACGCAGAAACGGCTACATGCTGGCATTGTGGAATTTGATCCCGAGGAACTCAGCTATGGAGGAGCCAAAAGGGACTTTGAGGGGATGGGGATCAGACCAAAATCCTGTGACCCAGTGGAGTTCACCCACAACGAGCTCAAAGATGCCCACTGGCTGTATGACACACCAGGCATCATGAAAGAGTGTGATGTAAGTCCCTTGAACAGGACATCATAAGCCGTTGGTTAGGTAAATGGGAGCCGTAGGATCATAGCATAGCTAAGCGTCTTGGTCTTCTTGTTGGTTCTATAGTCCGACAAAGGCAAAAAAACAGTAACTATACTATTATACCGAAAAAGACCCAGTTTTGGCCATAATTCTATTAATATGTAGTTACTTTTATTTGCCTTTGCACAGCAGTATAAGCAGAATATTGGCACTTCAGTCAGATGGCATAGTCAGAGTATGATTGTATAGTGAAGAGTTTTGTCTCCCTTGGGCAAAGCATGTAATTTCTGAATCGTGTTAGATTTACAAAGTGCGTAGGCTGTATGTCATATGACGTTGCCAGTGTTCTTTAGATGCTATTTTCTTCTTTTGCCATCCAGATTCTCAGCCTGCTAAATGAACAGGAGCTGAAGATGGTAGTGCCCACTCATGCCATTGTGCCGAGGACCTTTGTCTTGAAGCCTGGCACAGTGCTGTTTCTGGGAGCCCTGGCACGGATTGATTATCTAGAGGTCAGTACACTGTAGGGCTCCTCAAATGTAAGTATTTTATTTTGTGTGTATATTTTACATAACATACATTTTGAGTCTCTGTAAAGCAATGATTCTCAAAGTGTGTGGCACACACACACAGCCCCCCCCCCCCCGCTCAGGGGATGCTGTGGCACTGCAGGGGGGGTGCTAAGCATAACAAATGCCAGGTTGAGTGTGTGCTAAAATGGGTAGGGGAACTGGAACATGTGAGAGGAGTGGAGTGATGAGGATTTCCGCTCATCGCACGCGGAGTGGTACAGTCCCACTGCTCACAGCCACTGCAGACTGCTCCGCTCATTGTCGTTCCCCGCTAAAGGTCAATTTTCACTCTGCTTCAATGAGATCACTCAAGGCTCTCTCCAAAAAAAACCTACATTGTATATTTTAAGCTTAAACTGTAGCCTGGTGTCAAACTAACTGAGCAGCCAAATCCACATTAAAGGAGAAATTATTTATTTCAAGATGTGAGCGGATTACCGACTTTAGCCAGCTGGCTGGTGTGCGATTTTTCAATTCGAGACAAGTCTGCATACGCATTTACATGTATGTAATAGTTTGATTACCTTGTAAATAGTCAGTAGGGTTTTCGAACTACCCCAGTGCTTTTGATGTAGGTAATTGTAGGTTTGAAATGGAACAATATAGATTTGCCGTAAGATTTCTTGGGCGTCACACCAGATGAGTGAGAGTTTGGAACCCGGCGAAAGTGGAATGAGACTCAGTGAGAGATAAGGGGACGATGCAGTGTTTTTGAAATATGAACGCTCTGTACTCGCTCGCGCTCTGCTCAGCTGATGTGCTCTGAGCGGAGCCAAAGTTGAATGTGTTTTTCAAGTGGGAGCAATAGCAGAGCCTTTGGGTTTTTTTTTGCTTTCAGACAGTGAAACAAACATGGACATTATATGTAATATATGCATGTGTGTGTGTATGTGCGTGTGTGTGTATATATGTGGGTGATTCTCATGAAATCCAGATTTAAAAGGAATCCAACTTGAAAATTTTCAGAAGGCATTTGGAAACAAATTTCCTTTTGAGCATTTAAGGTTAAGGTCTGATCTTAGTAAAAACATTATTTTCTGATTTTTTGGGGAAT
>JAODJU010000014.1:8724933-8744093 GCA_026776725.1 Gnathonemus echidnorhynchus
CGGCCCGCTCCTTCTCCACCCTCTCCCTCTCGGCCCGCTCCTTCTCCAGCTTCTCCCTCTCGGCCCGCTCCTTCTCAGCCCTCTCCTTCTCCAGCTTCTCCCTCTCGGCCCTCTCTTTCTCAACCCTCTCCCTCTCGGCCTTCTCCTTTTCAACCCTCTCTTTCTCAACCCTCTCCTTCTCGACCCATTCCTTCTCCTTTTCAACCCTCTCCTTCTCCACCTTCTCCTTTTCAACCCTCTCCTTCTCCACCTTCTCCTTTTCAACCCTCTCCTTCTCCAACCTCTTCTTTTCAACCCTCTCCTTCTCCACTCTGGCCTTTTCAGTCCTCTCCTTCTCCATCCTTTCCTTTTCAGTTTTCTCCTTCTTCTCTACCTTCTCCATCTTATCCTTCTCTTCTGAACCTGTTGTCATCTTTGCAGATTTCCTTCCCCTTCTGTTTGGTGTCTTGACTACCGTACCATCCGAGAGCCGGGAAGCTTTCGTGGTCTTCTTGGCTTCTTTTTTCTTTTCCACTTTTTCCAGGCCACTCTCAGCCTGTTTCCCATCACAATCAGCCTTCTCCATTCTTGTTGTTCTTCCACCACTTCTCTCCCGTCGTTCACATTTTTCTGCTTTCTGCTTCTCCATCCCCTTCTCCTCTGCCAAACCCTTCTCTGCTTTTCCTGTGCCAGCTTTCTCAGAGTTTTGCTCCCCTTTCTTGGAGGTCTTGTCCTTGCGTTCTTTCTCGGCAGCAGGTGCTGAAGCTGGCCTAGTAGATTTCCGCATAGAAAGGTTCATCGGGGTCAGGTTCTGCTGTTCATCTGCAGTAGCATTTGCTTGCCTGACGGATTTTTTCTCCGGCTGCCCTTTCCGTTCCTTGATTCCTGTCAACACATACTGGGTGTTCCCGTCCACATTGTAGTAAGTGGAGTTGGAATCAGGTTTCTTGACACGCAACTTGACTTTGGATACATCCATGGTGATCTCAGAGCAGTCTGGGTGCCGGGACTTGATATGATACTGCAAGTTGCACTTCTTGGAGGCAGCGTAGCTGCAGACAGGGCAAAGGAACTGCCGAGGGTTGATATGAAGCTCTACGTGCTTTTTGTAATTGCTGCGATCCGCCGTCTTGTACTGGCAATGTGGGCAGCTCAGAGGTTTGGGGCCGTTGTGAACCTGCCTGGCGTGGCGAGTCACCTCATGCTGGTTGGCAGCTAGGTAGCTACAGGTCTCACACTTAAATGGTCTCTCACCTGAACAAAAACAAACAATTGTTTAAAAAAATATGTAATGAAATATATACATCTATACCTTTTCAAGTATTATTTACAAGTATCATTACCAAGGAAAATTTCATGCAATGAAAGGGACACAAACACCGTCGATTACCACACACTGGGACAAACAAACAATACATACCAATTTACCGTTTTTGCTAATCCAAAACCAACTGCTCCACCGAATGCATTGAGTACAACAAAATAATAATATTAGTTTTATTTTTCATTTGTCTTTCAAAAGAACACAGCAAGGAGACTGTCTGAACAGTATTCTTAGGCTGTAAAATAACTGAAAGTTGACCACCACTGATTATTTCTACACCATGTCAAACTCTACCAAATACTTCTCAATCCTCTTGCTGGCAAAGGTTCCAGGGCTGAAACTCACCTGAGTGCGTTCTCATGTGCCGGGTCAAGTGTGTTTTCTGGGAGCTTGAATACTTGCAGTATGGGCATCGGAATGGACGCTCCCCTGTCACAGAACAAGCATGTTAGAACCACAGAAAGACACAACAATGGTTTCTGGTGCACCCAGAAATCCTGTGTCGTCATCTGCGCAGCTTGACGCGTGGGGTGGCATGCCTACCTGTGTGAGTGCGAATGTGCTGCACGTAGTTGTTCTTGCGATCAGAGAAATAGCAGCACTGTGCACAGGTGTACAGCTTGCTGGGGAAGTGGTTCCGCAGGTGCTTCTTCCAGTGGTACTGACTGATGGTGGTGTACGTGCAGATGGTACATTTATAAACCCTCTGGCTGTCCCCCTCCTTAGTGTGATGTTTGAGGTGGGCCACATAGTGGTCATAACGGTTTGTGTTATAGCCGCAGCGTTCACAGCGAATCACTCCCTTCGTGTACACCAACCCTTCCCCTCCCTCAGCACTGGATGCCGAGTCCTTGGCCGCCCCCTCAGCCTCAGCCTCCGCCCCATTAACCACGATTAGCTTCTTGGCACTATGCCTACGGATGTGATGGACAAAATCCTCCTCGCACTCCGCCTGATACTGACAGGGCTTGCAGTGGAATGGCTTTTTCTTCTTGGGTGGCTCTACAGGCCGCTGTATGCGCTTACGCTTGCCTGCTCCTGCCAGAGACTGATCCTGCTCAGGAGGTTCTGCTACCCCCTCCTGATCATTTCTCGTCTCCTCTGGCTCTGGCTCCGTGGCAGTCTGGCATGGTGGATCCGGCTGGGCCTCATTGTACACGACCACAGGCGCCTCTGCTTGGCCGTCAAACCCACTGAATCGCGTCAGTGCCTCATCCTCACTATCAGAGTAGCTGCCACTGCCCACCGTCTTCAGTTCCACCATCTGTTTCTCCTCCGTGAGGCTCTCACAATTGGTGCCCTCGGAAGTGAGGGCTACATTGGCCAGCATGACCAGCTGCGGAGCAGCCATATCCGTCACTCCCTGGCCCTCACCTGCCATGGGCACAGACACCACAGGAGTAAACATGCCCACTCCAATGGGATAAACAGGCTGGGCAGCCATGCTGGATCTACAAAGAAAGAACAACCATGAGTAAAGGTTATCATCCAGATGACCCTGAGGCAAAATCTATATCAATACAACTCACACATTAATAAAAATATATAGCCTACAATTATACCATTAACATTTAGACTACAGCATAACAAAATTCATGAAGCATTTCATTATGCAATCCTTCTCAAGTGAAGTCAATACACACAATGAAATGAAACAGTGTTTGTCCAAGACTTTAAAAAGACAGACAGACATAGATGCTGTAGAAATAGTGCGACATTTACCTAGAGCTATGCAGTGGGTTTCACTAATTCTCCACCAAAAATAACATTTTAATACTGTTAGGACCAGTAAACGCAGACAGTTTCTGCCTGATGGACAACATTTAAATGGAACTTCTTGTTGGCAGCATGTTCTACTACAACGGGGGGCCTTCATTTAAGTACTGCTTTCTAAACCCCACCCCCACATTTCATGTGACAGCTGTCCATACTACATTCACACTAAAGCAACATAAAAGCTCAATAAAATCATTGAAAGGTGACATTTAAGATATTGGAATAATTGTTTTCTCATCCTGCGCCTCAACATCTGAAAATGATGTGAATACTGGGGGAGGGAGCAGGTATTCGTAGGACAAAGGCTAGCACAGATGATCTCACAACCATTTACAGAGAAGGTCTGTGTCTAGTTATTGGTGCATAAGGAATGTCAGTAATATCCCAGTCATGTGACCAAAGGCATCAACAAGTTACCATACTTCAGTCTCTCTCTTTCCTCTCACAGTAGGAGGAAAAGAAATACCATACAATTTTCATGTTACTGTGTTTTCCTTACATACAAAACGTGCTGAATCAAGGTTTAAAGCATTTAACTAGATTTTTGCTTCAACAGTAATTAGTGGAAGCTCCAGTTACTATTAATAGCCCATCTTCCATTTAAACAAAACAGGAACGAAAAAAAAAAAGTTATTTATTTTCGATGCTACATTAAGTCCACTGCCATTTAAGGTACAGGAAGACAATCATGTGAAAATGAGAATGAATGTTGAGTCTGTAAGGGTCAAGGATCATCCTTATTACTCAGAGTAAAAAAAAAACTGCAGAAAGGGTGTTACTGCAAAAATAATATAATTATATGATTTTTATTATATGATCATAACACTTTTTAATGCAACAAAGCTTAAAAATGGAGGTAGCATCGTTTTTTTATTTCTTAATTCGTCTGAAGTCAAACTGGTTAGGCAATGTCTATAATTCCCAAGAAAAATCAAAAAATTGATTTTAGACGAAATGACGGTCAAGCTGATATTAAAAGAGTACACCAACTTCGAATAAATTTTGATTAAAAATTTGACCGCGCGCACGCACACACATACAGAAAGAAAGAATATATCACTGATTTCATGAACAGGGTCGATGCTATTTTCCCATAAGAACTAAACTATGAACAGAAACACTTAAGAAAGTTTTAAATATTTTCTCAACCGTGCCTCAGTCACCAAGTTTTCAACTTCTGGCTGATCCCAGGAAAATAGTTTGTCAAGCCGTTCCAATAATATCTCGTGACAGAAAAAAAACACATACATATATACTTAACCCAGGTGAAATATGTGATAAAAGGCGCAGCACCCCCTTGCAGCTGCAAACCGAGTGAACATGGGCCTAGTGGGTTAGCCAGCTACATGCATGAAAAATTTGTGTTCGGCCATTTTACAGCCACAGCACTACCGACACTACAGCAACTCGATGTTTACTGGGACGTCGCTGTTGCGGAGTAGGGCACACTTATGAAGTGATGGCACCCGCTGCATGCTTGGCTATGAAGTGCAAAACACATTAAGCGGCCACCTATGGTTACAATATCAATAAATAACTCCGACTTATGCTCTCTGACTCCACAAACCGTAATCGTCTCGGTTACCAAGCTTTCGTGGTAACCAGCAAGCTAACGTATACAAAAAAGTCAGCGTTTTCGCCAACGGCAGTGTGGGCTCAATAAAATAAAATAAAATAAATAAAAATCAATTTAAACTGACTTCTAAACTTCACAACTTCTTAAAAGTTCACTGGTCGTGTTTTACACGCCAGTGAAAACTTTTTCACAACTGAAAAAGTTGCCCTCGAGACTTCAGTAGTTCAATTAACATGCCAATACTTGTAATAAGGTGCCAAGTAAAGTCGGAATAAAGTGTTTACTACTAGTACTGGCCGTGCAGAAAGTCGGAGGGTGGGAGAAAAAAAATCGCTGTCCAGGGCCCTCGCGAAGCTGGAAAGCTAGCTAGAAAACTTACAAAGTAAACATCCCCTTTCCGGAAACAGAAGACAAGACACGCTTTGAGCAATGTTCAACTTCAGCGGACAGCGCCTGTGTTTTTATCAAGTCCTCAGCGTGCACAAATCCGACGATTAATCCGGGGGAAAAAATCGGTTTACTGGCTTCATACCTCTACTTCGGGCGAGCGTGTAGCCGTATGTGTGTTAGCCGTGGTCCTGATCTCCGTGCTGAAATACGAGCTTTGCGCCGTGCGGAATCAGCCCTGGACAGCGCCTCTCCCCTTTTCAGAAAGCAACCATCCCCTCCATGTTTGAAACAGTTTTTCAACAACTTTTTCCTCTCTGCCCTCTGCCGCTAAGTCGTAAAGTCCGAATCCCCCTTTCGCCCCCTCGCTAGACTCACCGCCAGTCCTTCGAGAGATTAAAACGAAAACTGGAAACTTGCGAGTCGAAATGTTTCCAAAGTTGTTCCCCCCTCGACAGTTTGCTCCGGCACGCGCAGGTCCCCCTCACATTCCAGCACACGGCCGCGTTCGCAGGGATGGCTGACGTCACCGGCGGCTCGTGTTTCTTCCCGCGGCCGCCCCAGCTAGGCGTGCGAGTTCTGCGATGTCTCGGGCTTTTCCGCGGAGCTCCGAGCCGCGCCTGTCTGCCTGCCTTTCTCGAGCGATGAGCGCGGTCCAGCTGCGCCAGTGTACGTGCCAGTGCAGATCGCTCCAGCGCTCGGTGGCCCTTCCTTAAGCGCGATGCCGGCGTTGAGTACGTTTGAGCAACGGCGTCTCTTGACGTTGCGTTCAGCTACCATTTTGGGAAGTAAAAGGGACGTAAACACATTCTTTATATTGAAGTAGAAGTCTCGTATTTGTGTTGTGGTCAAAACGTACCCACACGTGCGATCTTTAAAAAGAAGGCCAACATGTTGATCAAGACTATTAGAAATATTTAAATGTTATAGAATATGGTCTCTTGCTGACATCTTAAGTGTGGGTAGCTTAAAAAGTAGGCATTTGTCACATTTTATGCCCTTATATTACCTTTACAACAACTATTTATAAACAGAACAAAGCATTGACACTTCTTTTAGGTTTTGGCGGTTTGAATGAGTTCACATGCTCCTCTGAGTACACTGATTTTCTTCCTCCTCCAAGGGCGTCCATTTAGGTGAACTAGTGTTTCTAAAATTGCCCACTGTGTGTACGTGTGTATGCATTGTGATGGGCTAGCATCACATCCCACATGTAGCCCTGCCCTGCGCCCTATTTTCCTGGAATAAGCTCCAGCAACCCTGTGGTGGAAATATTATTCATGCAGTTGACATTTTTATTTATTTTAATTAAAATATCACTGATTTGTCAAGCTATTTAAGAAAGCTGATATCATACCAAGGTAACTGATTTTTAATTGGTTTAGTAGAGAAGAAGCATTTCAGGCCCTACAACTGTTCTTTAGATCAGCAATAATTATTCATTTGTGAACACTCATTTTGGCTGTAGTCTAGTGGTTGTGTTCAGACATTGTTACTCATGTGAAGAAATGCAAGAACGCTCTGTAAAATGATAGAATAACTTTGTAGTTCTAAACTTGTCATATATTTATTAATGTTTAAGTGCATTGTGAAAAACTCATTTATTTGATGTATTAATAAGTACATGAAATGTATGAAAGGAGGATAATTCTAGATTATGTAACTGATTTGGATTTTTAGGTACTCCTAAATGTATTTTTTGGTGATGGTGATATTATAGCAAGTGTTATACTTTATATACAAAATTGAATATGTTCACTCAGACCTGATACACCCTAGCATAGCTGTTGGTTCTGCCATGAGGAAGTTTTTCTGTTGTTTACTAGCAGTTTACTTTGACAGGATCAGCAAAACTTGAATCTGTGGGGCATCAGATGAGAGCTTGATGTATGTTTCTGTACATTGAGGTGCAGTTCTAAATTAGCCAGCCAGTCATGAAATAGTACTGATCTGAGAGCATGAGTTGAAAGCAAAAAGTTATCCCTGATTCTTAAAGTTTTAACAGATCATAACATTTCTAAAGGGAATTCAGAAGTTATAAACACATTTATAAAGGAAAGATTTAGTACACTGGATAATTGAATTTATATTTTACATTTTATAAGGATTGCCTATAATTTTAGCACAAGATAAAGGTATTGAAAGTAATGTTTTCTTGCAATGATCTTTTGTTCGGGCACTGCAGACTTTGTGAGATTCATAAATAATTGTGAGCAGTATTCCAACAGATATGCAGGCCTGAGGTGAGATGATTAGGGAAACTTCTAAAAACAAAGTATGGTAGTGGTCTGGTCCAAGTTGAGATCATCTGCGTGCTGATATTTGATTTTAGGTATGCATTTGGGTCATTCATGCTTCAGCAATCAGAGGCTGGGTTATACTAGTTGAAGAGGGGTAAAGCTGATTGGTTGAGTTTGAAGAGAATGTCTCCTTAATGCTGGTGTTGGCTAGACTGAATCCACTTGCCATGGGGATATTTTGAGATCATGACATTGATTGTCACCAAGAGTAAAATGGAAATTAAAAGCATCTACATGAATGAGTACTATCATGACATGTTTCAGTCTTTTGTAGCAAGTAATAGATCCATAGATAGACATGAAAAACACAGAACCAACCCTGCACAATAACCTTCAAGTATATTAATAGATTGGCCTAAAATCTATCTTTCTTTACAGATGAGTTCATACCTGTGGCTGAAATTCCCAGGTAGATGCAAGTCATGTTTAGTACAACAAAATTAATGTTTTCTCAAGAACTATTTGGTAAACGATTTTTTTTCTATTCTTCTGTTCCCTTTAATTTTGAATTGACAACCATTAGGCACAGTTCATGAGTTTTAGAATTAGGTGATCAGTGGTCATTGTTAACACACCACAGCACACAACAACGAAATGTGTCCTCTGCATTTAATCCATATGTGACTTTCGTGACATAGCAGGGAGCAGTGCTTGGGGACGATACCTTGCTCAGGGTACCTCAGTAAGAATGTTAGGGTTAGGGAAGCGCACTTTCGATTACAAGTGCGCTTCCCTAACCATCAAGCCACCACTGCCCACAAGGGTTTTTTATGAAACCCTTGGCCTTCCAAACTCTAAAGACAAACTCTAATCTCTCAGTTCTAATGGGGGACGTGTGTGGCTCAGAGAGCTGATCCTCTGTGCCTTTGATCAGAAGGTCACTATAGTTCAAGCCACTACAGAAGTCACATGTTCATGGGCCCTTGAGCAATGCCCTTAACCCCCACCTCCAGGGGTGCTGCATGCTGACTATGCTATTAGCCTCCAAGCTTGCTCTCACCTGTATGTGTGTCTCATAGAGAGCAAGATGAGGTAGAGAAAAACGTGAGTTTCCCCACAGTGATTAATAAGTTTCACTATTCCATTCAAATTGCATCATCAGTATGTAAACTACCTGACTGAAATATGTCAAGCATGGTAGCAATCAAATGCCTTTGTCTAAAGGTGCATGCTTAGTATAGTAGTATCACAACTGTGATACTACAAGTGGATGAATTAGGCTGTGCAATGATCGCTTTGAACGTCGATCAAACTCACGTTGACATCTCGCCTTACGATTATCGTTACTGTTCACTTAATTCCACTTGGGTGTGCTCTTGCCTAGGTTTGGCTGAATACAACAACTATCCGGCGCTAATCTCGGAAGTAGCGACGAGGGTGGGGGCAAGGCATGAAGCAGAGGAACACTGTGTACGGCACAATCCCAATACAATATTAGAATAAACAAGTAGGCCTATGTGACCAACAAGCCAAAAAAACCCACGTCAAAAACACACACACAATATACAATTATTTATTTGCTATTTTATTCACTTCGTTGCAAATACTTTTTCTTGTAAATAAATTAGTAAATATTTTTATTAATTGCTTCTAATGCGCAGATAAATTATTAGTTCACGAACAATAAAGATCGTGTTTTTTTCATACGCGTCTGGCGTTGCAAATAACGTGGCCAGTAGAAGCCGTTTCCCGGAATCGGATACCGTCGGCGCACGTCGTTAGATCGGCCCCCGTGACTATTGGCCGCGCGGACCCGGAAACGTCACGCGCCAGCTAGTTTAGCTGCGGCTCGGAAGGAAGATGGGCGAGCGCCTCGAGACGGATTAGTGCTAACTAATGGTAGCTGTACTTACTTTTAATCGCTTGTAAGTCTCAGTATCGATGATTAACTCGCTCGGCTTACGTCTGTGTCGTAATATCTGTGGCGTCGACAGTCGAATGATCTTGGTATTTTTTTTTAAATCTTTTTCCGTCGTTGAGAGGTAGCCTCTTCCCGTTAAGACCTTAACCTCGGATGCAGAGTGCCAAGCTTATTTGTAGCTAATTAAGTAATTTTCGAATAACAAATAGATGTTTAATCGCGGATGTTTCTAACAGAGATGTCTGAATTGGTCTTGCTAGGCGATTTGTTAGTTCACGTGCTAAGCGGATAAATGTACTTTTACTAGTTTTAGGAAATTTTAGAACTGTCGGTAAACTTGAGAACAGCTGTGTTTGCCTGATAAAGAAATTACGTTAGCTAGGTACATGTCTCAAATATGTAGTTATTTCTTGGTATTTGTGTGATACGTTGATCTTAAGAGTCTTTTTTCCTGTGTCAGTTTTATGCTTTTTTTTTACTTGCAGTTTTAATAATGCGCGAAACCGCTGTAAATTTCGGCGTTTTACATAGAATATGCACACTGGTTGTGCTTTTGTGCTTTGTCCATATATCTGTTACTGTAGTTTATTATGTTAGGTCTCTCGATGTGCGATTTTCATTCCTACAAAATCAGCAAACAAAGCCTGGTCAGAACTATAATAGATTGCACCCAGTCACGAAAGCAGCGCCAGTGAAACGGGAAAACATGGATGCTGGTTTGGTTCCCGTGGAGGCAGAAGAGCTTTTACGATGTCCTGACGATCCACCTCTTCTAGGTAAGTACAGTTATTTTTTTGACGGTTAAATCATTTAAAAATCAGGGTTTTTTGCCAAGCTGTATTTAAGAATGCATTTAAATTTACATTTTATTGCTGTCATGTTGGTTTGTACTTGCTTTTATTAGATGGGGAGTAGTGTGTGTTTTCGGCAACTGGTGGAAGTAAGGGGGATCCTTAATAAGCTTTAAGTTGCGGTCTGACTAATTACTGAGGACTAGACTTTGCGTGTACTTTAATTATTTAGGCAACACATCTAATGAAATTGGAATTCTTCCCCTGTAAATCTTTTATCTGTATGATTCTTCAGCTTTCTGTATAATGCATAGTCTATCCAAACGCAAGACATTTTGTGGCGTTGTCTGAGGAGGGGGGGGGTAGGCGTAACTTTGACACCAGATAGAAGTGTTTTATCTGCGTGTATAATGGCCACGTCATTGTTTGATCTGGGAAAAACAAACATTCCGAGGTAATGCGAGAATTCCAATAAACAGATTTCGTGTATCCTTTTTTTTTTTTAGATGTTAGTGATACTTTCTTTTACCGTATTTAAATGGAGTTTAGTTGAGATCACAGTACCTCTGGTATGTTGTCACTTCCTCCGGGAGTTTTCTTTATGAGGGTTATTCCTGGAATTCCCTTCTGTTTTGGTGTCACGGCTAAACACCCTGTTCGGATGACCTCCCTTAATCATGTAAGATTTGCGTTCCACATAACAGCAACAACTGAAACAAGCTGAATGAACATGATCTTTCAGAAAGCTACAGTAGATACATTTTGAGGAACCTCATCATATTTTGTGCCTTTGTGCTGAGCTGATTAACTTGTAAATTGTGTAGTCTGAGATTTAACTGTACTAGGAATGATGGTTGAAACACAAGAGAAGCACTCCTACAAATGTTTTGTGTATTGAGAACACAATTTCTGTTCTCCCCCCCACCCCACCATACAGTGGGCCCTCTGAGAATCGAATTCTCCGACCCCATTACCCTGGATTTTGTAAGGGCTGAGAATCCAAAGCTCTCCGAGGGTGGCCGCTACAAACCTAGCGAGTGCATTGCCCTCCAAAAGGTGGCGATAATTATACCCTTTCGCAAACGTGAAGATCACCTCAGGTTCTGGCTGTACTACCTCCACCCCATCCTACAGCGGCAGCAGCTGGACTATGGTGTCTATATCATCAATCAGGTAAGTCCCTCTACCATGTGTCACCAGGGGTAACCCGAGACATTTCTCATCCATGCTCTCTTTCCCGCTTCGTACACAATGGTCAGGTTTTGCTATTGAGGTGTGTTTGCTAGAAGTGTTCTGGTAATTCTCTAATGTTTTTTTTGTTTGTTGTGATGCAGCTCAGCTCTTATTTATTTTTTCAGCTGCACAATGAAATCTGGGAATTCCAAGGGAATAACAATAGTGCACCACTGCAATCTTCTATTCAATTCGCAAAACACATTCAGATCACAATATCAGATCAATTAGCTTCAGCACTCCTCAGGAGCCCTACACCAACCATGCGATAATTCTTATCTTTACGGTAATGGTGATTGTAGTTCAGTGATTTCTACCCTGTGTTTATTGTGATATTTTAATTATTTGCTTAGTGAAAGCATATCTGAAGCTGTATTATACATCTGTAGATAATTACACAGATTGACTTAAACCTGCTGAAGAATACAATTTTCAATCCCTGCTGAGGTCCTTATAATGCACATTTAGTGTTATCCTCTGCTTCATAGGGGGAAAGCAACAGATTTTTATGGTTGATGTAAAAGGACCATTGTCCTCTGTATGTTTGCAGTTAAATTGTTTTTTTTTTCTCTCCCCTTTGTCTTGGTGTAAATAAACTGGTTTTACGTGAGTGGGTAGAATGTGAGGTTGTGTTATTGTAGGTTACTCTTTTGTGTGACAGCTGAATTCTCACTTTGGCCGATACCAGCTGTCTTGTCTGTTACTACATCACTGGTCCCAGAGGGAATGTGAGAACCAAACTGGCACAGGAAATAAGCAGGAAGTTTAAATTCAACTGAAATTCCTTCTGTAACCATATGAATTATGGCTTTATGTTGTGAGGGGATGTTGTGTAGGAAACTGATGCATCATGGGATATGAGCTCATATGATGTTAGAGGCACATGGTAAACTAATCTGCCCTGGTGTCATGGAGCCACTAACATTATATAGAAGTTTCCTGGTTACCAGCACCCTAGGGTCGGTAAATCCTTGCCTCATTGCTGTTGAGCATGGGGGGGGCGGGTAGTGTTATTGTCACTTGTCCTTATTTTGGCTTTATATTTCCAGAGATCAAGAAGCAGAGCTTGTTCCTTGCTAAGATTCTATATCAACTTATTTTTTCTAGTGGAGATGATGTTTTATATTTTAATATGCTTCAGCTTTTTATGATGGTGTATTTCTGTCAGAGTTATAATAATGATAATAGTAATACCTCCTGGTGCTGAATCCTGAGCAGAGAGGGTGGTATTGCAGTGTTCTGCTCCTTCGGTGGTGCTAATTTACCTCCACTACTGACAGGGTTTGTGGTGCCAAGAAATCAGGTGTTAGGTGTTTAGTTTGAATCACGCTTCTTAGTTTATGGCTTAGCCAGGACCAGAACAATGCTGTTTGTTTTGCGCAATGACACTGCACTTCTTGGTGAATGAGTTTGGCATGAAAGAGACTGGGTGTCAGTAAAGGCAGCCCTGTTCCCTGTCTACTGGCTGCGGCTATACATTGCTTTCTGTGTCCTTGTTGTCAATCTGCTCAACTTTTTCTCTCTTTCTCTTCTGTTCCCTGGTCTTCCCCTTGTTTTCATGCTGTTTTTTTTCTTCCTCTTTGTAAATCTGTACCACAGTCACACCCTACCCTCCCTTCCCATGTATGTCAGGCTTGTCTTGCTGCAGGAAGAGGTGAAACCAGCGGGTTTCTCCATGGGCCATTTGGTGACCCGTGAGCTTTGGTGCACAACCGGTAATGTGGCTTTCTTCTTTCCTTCCTCTTCTCTCGGGGCAACTTGTTGAAATCTTCTTTCACTGCTTCATTAAAGTGCTGGCCATCTGATGTACTTCAAAACCTATTATTATTATTATTATTATTATTATTATTATTATTATTATCCTTGTTCCACCCCACATTATTTAAAATGTGGTACCTTACTATACATTCTGACAGACATGTATTTGTCAGTACAGTGGCAGCTGGCATAGCACAAATGAATATTCCTGTGTTAGATTTGGTGAAACCCAGTTCTCTCTACTAAAAGATGGAATGGATCATCATCGCTTTATTTTTAAAATTGTGTAGCATTTAGAAAGTACAATCATATAGGCAGATGTTATATTGAGTTTTTTTTTTTTTTTTTATCAGTACATTTGCTGTACTTTCAGTTTTATTTACTACATACCAGGAAATGCAGACAAAATGGGCTGGGCAGGCATTTCCCCCCAGTTAATATAGAGAATAGAAACTAATGGCATTGCCAAGCAACTGAACATGGCTCAAGGCAGCTGCCAGAGCGCCTGGCTGGCGTTCCGGGGAGGAAATCACGGCTACCCATGTCTCCCCTTTAAGAGGAAACGCAGACTTTGGATCCGCACTCCGCTTGCAGAGAAGTAGCTGGGGGTTGTGGGGGAGCAGTGTGTTGCCGCATTTGGGTACTGGGAGGGGGGGATGCGTTTTTCGCAGTGAGGGGGTGAGTGGGAGGGAAACGGGGCCAACAAGGAAGAGGCCCAGACTGCCGTTACCATCCGGGAAAGTATCTGAGCAAGCACCGCCAAAGATGGGATTTTATGGGCCGCGGCAGCCTTCCAGATGACGACCATCTGCTGTGTACCAAAAGGCTCTTTCTAGTAATCGCCCATGTGCAGAGGGCATAAAGACATAATAAGAGCTTGTGAGCAGACTCCTGCCAAATTCTCCCCCTCCCCAGTCTGGAAGGACCTGTCCAGTCCATCCTTTACAATTCAAAACAGAGCCGGCTTTTCCACATCCTCCCCCCCACCGTGTCTGTAGGAACCCGACCTGCATAAGCCTGGGCGTTTGCTGGAGTCTTCAAAAAGCAGCAGATAAGGGTGTGTTGTGTCTAAAAGGAAACAAAAAATCCACAAATGTAGAAGATATATTTTCTTGGGAAAACTAAACTAGGTCTGCCAGTTGAATATCTGGAAAATGTAAGTGTGGTGTTGTTGGGGGTTGGTAGGGGAACCTCGTACGTCAGTGTCCAGTGCTTGGCTCTTACTGCACCACTGTATCTGTGTGGCCATGCAGTATCAGCAAATGAACTGCCAGAATCGGTCAGGACACCCTGTCTTGTCAAGGCAGCTCAGCACTCTGCCAAAATGCTTGGAGGGAATCATGTCAGTGACAGAGGGAGTTCCACATATGCATTATCAGGCACCCATTCCCAGCAAGGAAGATGCTGCTTTTCTTTGCAAATAAGAGCTGTTTGGCCACTGTTTGTTTTTGCTTTTGTGTGTGTGCACTACTCGTGTGTAGTTTGCCCATTGAAGATGCAGGTTGCTTTGTAATGTATGATGTGTCAGTATTACACTTAGAAATGAATGATTTCTTCAGAATCAGGGATGAGATCCTGGTATTAAACAGGCCCAGGAGTTACATTAAACAGTGCAATATCAATGATGTAATCTGTTCTATTTTTAGTACTGAATAAATTTGAGAAGCAATAAGTTTTTTTCCTTTTCTACATAAAAGTTCTTACACATTTCATCTTCCCAGCTCTGTTTCCCCTTGCATTTTCAGTATTCTTAATCCAGAAGAGAGAGATTTCTCAGAGCCTGTCTGTGAGGGGCAAGGCTAGAGGCATCCTGTGTGCGAGAGGTGGGGCACGGTGCAGCTCACTCGCGCTCTCTGTTTCTCTCTGAAGAGCAGCAATGTGCAGCGCGCACCCACTGAGACCCAGTTTTGAGTGATGATGACGGAGAGAGCTAAACGTTCAAAACATTTCGTTAGTCAGTGCTGACAATGTGCTTTGCCACAAGTGCAACAAATCTTTTGCATGTAAGGGTGGAAACGCAAGCGATCTGTCTTTGTAGTGACAGTCCATCGCATGCATATGGAGATATGTTCAGTTTTTGACTGCCTAGTTCATTAACAAAGATATGTTATGTATGCTTAGCTGCCTGGAGCCTACAGAGTTAACTAAATTATATGATTGTGGATTAGTTTTACGCATGTGGATAATGCGTAACCATTAGCCAGCTGATTGTTATGGGTGCGTTCATAAATTCGGAAATTTGAAATTGTCAGAGCATCATATGTTGTTTTGAAATTCTCAGTTTCAGATAATGGATTTAGTGATTTGGACAAACTAACATTACCTCACAGTAAAATTACTGTCAAAGACAAAGTCCTGTACTCAGGTTTTCACTTAAAGTGAACATTACTACATTTGTTTTACATTTCTATAGTCTCAATCAGTCAATTATGGTGAATTGTTCAAAATGTTGCGGTCTCTTGTGCTATAAAAATTGTTTTGCATTTCAATAATCACATTACAGTCTAATAGTGACTTGATCAAAACAATGTTGCTGCAGTGTGTCACTCTAATTTGCATACTGTACGTATAAGAATAGTCATGTTAATTCTGTTCTTGGCATACGACAGAAAAAGAACTAAATTAAGTTCACACTACACAACTTTCAAGGTCATCAGATTGTATAGTGTGAGCAGAATAGCAGCTTATTGACGGGAATCTTGAAGTCTTCGCAGTTTACACACTACTCAACTGATCAGTGACAGATGGTCACACACTACAAGATCTTTCACCAGGAGGAATCGCTGATGAGTCTGGTTGGTCTCCAAACAATGTTTTTTCATGAAATCACACCAATCAACCGGCCAGTGTTCGGAATCGGCTGATTTTCTGCGTGCTTGGCCTGGACTGGAGACTGGCCGGTTAGTCTCATGTGTTTCCGATACCAAACCGGTCCATTTTACACATGCACCACACGTCATGCACACAGCGTCGTTACCATGGAAGTTCTTCCCTGTGAGTGAAGATGACACAAAGATTGCAATCTGTAACATGCACATACAGGTAAAGCCAAAGTAAACCGTAGAAGTGTCCACCATATAAACATGGTGAGACCTTGGAGGTAAACTTTGAACTGATCATTAGACCTATACTAGATCTTGAAAAGGAATAATTACTAAAATTGCAAAGCTCGCTAAGGTTTTTTCCTATGGTAGAGTAAAAATGGTTTAGCAAAACTTCAACCCCCTGCGCTATGATGTCCATACAGTACGATAGTATGAAAAAGCCTGATATTAATCTGACTTAGTAGCGATGTAAGAATTATGTGCATTTCATGCCATGTTAGTATTAATATTACCCTGCACCTATTATTATTTGGAAAAGTGTAGTACACTTCAGTTTTATTTGGAGGTTTGTAACCTATTGACTTTTTTTAAGACGAGTTAAAAAAAAACATTGATCTTTTTCCTCTTTTTTTTTATCTGGTGAATTTAAAACATGGTGGAAAGTGATATGTGACTGACATTTGTTTTATTTAAATCTGTTGCACCTGCTCTTGTTTGATAAAGTAAAATATGTCAGTTTTCAGTTAATTATTTGTACTACTTTCCAGCCACATAGCACTTTTTTGACGATTAAGTGAAAGATGCTGTGAGTTAGTGCTGTTTGGGGGAAATTATAAAGTACATTTTTGCGATGACGAAAAGCTGATTTTTGTTTGTATTTGCTGTCAGTTATAGGTCTTAGAAAATCTGAATTTGCTAAAATCTGTATCAGCAGGTCAGACTCGAAAAAAATTTTGAAATCTGAATTGGCCAAGAAAATTGTAATCGCTGCATCCCTAAAAATGATACGTGTGAATCAGAGCATGTGAGCGGAGCCTGAGTAAGGAGGGGAGCGGGCGGAATTTGGTCCGAGCGCGGATTGTTTTTTTTTTTTGTTTTTTTTAATTAAGGCTGGAGCAGTTGCTCTTTCTCGCTCCAATTTCACTCCGATACTGCTCACACTGGGACTCTGAGGCGTGCCCAAATCTCCCCTGAATTCATCTGTACAGTTATCAAGACCGTTACACAAATTGGGCCAGTATTTCATTAAGGAAACTGATAGGTCATACAAGTGTACTATTCTTATCAAACGTATAGATGACAATAATGTAGAGCAAGAGCAACAATGTGGAATCTAAAAAGACACCTTTCTCGGAAACATGAGTGTGCTACGCGAACACGCGGAGGCCAGAGCAAAACATGAGCAAGTTTTATATGTTTGTATCATATCACGTCTATAAATAAAAGTATAAAAGCCTATAAAGTATATATTGGTAATCAAATTAGTTTTGTCATTCAAAGCAGGTCTAATAGGATTTTTTTTTAGAATCATGCTGCCAGTGAAATTTTATTTGAGAGACAGCAGCATCTACAGAAAAAAATTGGGGAATTTAAAATGTGGATGCTTAGCCTGTATATTTTTTAGGCTATTAAGCCCACTGATTCCATTATTTTTAAGCCTATTTTTGTGTGGAATGCCATTGCCAAACCTATCCATTGTTGCCCATATGTTTAAATATTTTCTGTTCTGAGTGACAGTGTTGCCGTTGCTCATATTTCTTTGATATAAGGCTTCGGTTTAAGGTGACAGTTGTTAGGCATGCAGATTATTTGTCCTTTTACATTGGAGCTATCATGGAGCAATTTGACTGGAGGTGGAGGAAATTTTAGTGGAGCGAGAAGCGGTGTTAAGTGGAGTGGCTTAGTGCGAATTAGATTGGAGGTGTGGGCGGAGCCAACAGCCTCGTGAGCGAGGAGCGAAAATTATCACCGCCCCACTCCACTGACATGCTCTGGTGTGAATGACACCTGGAAATCATAATTTGTAGCATGTTGAGACTAGAATTGTTAAAACACTTTGCTCAACATTTACAAATGTGTGTCAAGTTAACCCTTATACACGAAGAATTGAAACTCGTGTAGTATGAACTTAGCATTGCATAAAAAGCACCAATAAGAGTATTGTTAAAATACCGGATCAATAATCAATATCAGTAAGAGTAGTAGTACCATTAAAATCTTAATGATGCCCATCCCTACACATGCCTTTTTGGTTCTTTGAGGGACCCCCTGTGGTGTCACTTGGTTGAAGGACACTTGGTGTGAGGCTTTATGAGCTTAAAGCATACTTCCCACCCCCCACTCCTGCAGGATGGAGAAGAGGTGTTCAATCGAGCCAAGCTCCTGAACGTCGGCTACACCGAGGCCTTGAAGGAGTATGACTACGACTGTTTTGTCTTCAGTGATGTGGACCTGATTCCCTTGGACGACCGCAACATCTACAAGTGCTTCAGCCAGCCTAGACACCTGTCTGTGTCTATGGACAAGTTCGGCTTCAGGTATGGCCTCATCAGCCATTCTTAATCCTATGCACGGTTGCTTTGGGTGATGCTTCCTTCTAATTTGAATGAACACTCTACCTTTTTGATCTTCTGGAGATAAGCACAACTCAGCATTTTGCACCACTGAAGCCTGTTATGCTTCCCAATATACACTGCTCAAAAAAATTAAAGGAGCACTTTGAAAACATATCAGATCTCAATGGGGGAAAAACATGCTGGATATCTATACTGATATGGATTGGGTGATGTGTTAGGACCAGAACGATGCCACATGGTTTGATGGAAATGAAAATTATCAACCTACATAGGGCTGAATTCAAAGGCACCCCGAAAATCAAAGTGAAAAAATTATGTGCCGATAGAGTTCTCTTCGGGAACCGCAATCAAAATGGAGCAAGCGATCAGTACAATTACTGATTGACTTGGCAGTAGATTTTCGTTGATTGTGTTATGTTTCTTGTCGTTTACTGGTCAAAACGATAACTTATTGCGCCCCCAACTAGTAGGTTTTTATGTAAGTAATTCACTAGCTGCATTAATTATCACCGAACAAATCTTGCTAACGTAAGATCTTTATCGTTTTGGAAGCCATTAAGAAAAATTGCTCTTTTTTTTATCATGTTCATTTTGTGTTTAAATGCTTAAAAAAAACATTTAGGTTTAATTTTGGGGGGCCGGGAACCAATTAATTGGTTTTCCATTATTTATGGAAAAAAATTCGATCAGAACTCAAACTTTTTAGGATTTAATCCGGAGAACGGAACATATTAAGTTCGAGAACCGAGGTACCACTGTGCTTGTGTGTGTGTA
>JAODJU010000014.1:8744127-8756346 GCA_026776725.1 Gnathonemus echidnorhynchus
GGAGTGGCCTAGCCAGTCTCCAGACCTAAATCCAATAGAAAATCTTTGGAGGGAGCTGAAACTCCGTGTTGCTCAGCGACAGCCCCGAAACCTGACAGATCTAGAGAAGATCTGTATGGAGGAGTGGGCCAAAATCCCTCCTGCAGTGTGTGCAAACCTGGTGAAGAACTACAGGAACTGTTTGACCTCTGTAATTGTTAACAAAGGCTTCTGTACCAAATATTAATTTTTTTTGACTCAAGTGATCAAATCCTTATTTGACACAGTAATTCACAAATAAATTTAAAAATCATACAATGTGGTTTTCGGATTTTTCTTTTTAGATTCTGTCTCTCACAGTGGAAATGCACCTATGCTGAACCCCTCCATGATTTCTAAGTAAGAGAACTTTCAAAATCACAGGGTGATCAAATACTTATTGACCTCATTGTATGTATGTATGTATGTGTGTGTATGTATGTATGTATGTATGTATGTGTGTGTATGTATGTATGTATGTATGTATGTATGTATGTATGTATGTATGTATGCATGTATGTGTATATATATGTATAATATATATAATATGCATCTCACTGCTCCAACAAGAAATTGCCATGCGTATCGCTAGTGAATGCCTACTTGCATACCACTTTTTATCGCTCCAAAGCAGTGGGATCAGAAATAAATGGACGTAATAAAGTACATTTCTCTAGTTTTGTCCTAATTGGCATAATATACTGACTTTGCTGCAGCATAATTGTGGCAGTCGGTAGGGGCATATACAATCATCCCACCATAACGAGATGCACAAACACGCACTCAGACACAAGTGCAGGTGCTATGAAGAACTTTCATTAAACGGAGAACACAAAGAATCCAAAAATCGGAATATGTGGCTGATATTCTGGGCTGGTGGAGATCGCTCACAAGCAGCCCGTTATGAACCTGAAGTAGTGAAAAGAAATACTAATGAGATCAGGCTGGGTCATGAGTGTTGTGAAAGGAAGTGGTACAAATCAGGCACAGTTGTAAAATTTGCCGTGAAGTATAATGCTGCGCATGCACAGACATGCGAGGTACAAATAAGACAGGTGGTATGGATTGGTTCAAAATCGGCATGAGAAGATCATTAAACGAGTGCCAGTCAAACATCACACAGTAAAAAACGCTATGGAAATAGTTGTAGAAATAAGACAGTTCTTTCTCATCCAGCTGTTTTTATATGGATGAATGGAGGCAAAATATAATCGTGGTCAGGTCAAATAATCTTGATCAGGCGATTATATAACTGTGGCAGACATATGTGGTGTTGCTGGGGGGGAGGGGTGGTATCGGCAAAAGAACTGCCAGAAACGGTTGGGATGGATACGGCTTTGCAGTATGGATATGTACTGACTTGAGAAGAAACTGAGTTGGGAAGATACTTGTTCTGCAAATGCTTGTTTATGCCCAACATCAAAACATTCTCCAAAGTTATAGATGTGTAGTTGTGCAGTTATTGGTTTTCTGTCAAAGTGTTTGAATAAAATGGAATAGAAATATTTTAGGAGTGAACAACATGAGCTGTACAGTTTCCAGGAGTCTCACCCTTAACCGTTTTCCCCAGGCTGCCATATAATCAATACTTTGGTGGGGTCTCCTCCATGAGCAAGGAGCAGTTCCTGAAAATCAATGGCTTCCCCAACAACTACTGGGGCTGGGGTGGGGAGGACGACGACATCTACAACAGGTAAGATAGCAGCTTGAACTTTTAGCACCGCCCTCTGAGGAATGGAACAAGTTCCACTAGGTTGCATTGAGTCGGGAACGTGAAAAGAATTTGTTTTTGTAAGCAGTTATGTATGTGGTGATTGCATACTGCAGATCAATTCACGTGCAGCAGGAACAAACACTTAAGGCAGTCTTTGTGTTGGATACGTGATGGGATTAGTTACATGTCCATTTCAGCCCTATTGAGCAATCTAGCTGTACCACATCGAAACTCCTGCTAGAAGCTGCCATCCAGTGTCAGTCATCTGTATGGGAGTTCAGTTAGACTTCTGTAAGTAATTCAGGCTTGTCTGTGGGAAAGTCTAATATTCAATGTCTTGAGAATCCTACCCCTCTGTATTTAAACAGCAGTGAGGTATCTCTCTTTTTACTCTTTACTGTCTGTTGTCTATAATGCAGATTAGTTTTATTTTCCTGTACAATAGTCCCTATTCTTTGACCCACGTTCTTTCTCAGGCTCCTTTAATTCTCTCATTGAGGGAATGTCATACCCTGCATGCCTTTTTTTTGGATAGGAATGTGCTTAAACAGCGATTCAGTGGCAGTATCTATCTTCCTGAGAAAATACCTTCAGGGATCACCTGGTGTGGTTTTGCTGAACTGTATTCTCATTGACTGGAACCCTGAAAAGGGAGGGGGTCAACAGCTATATTGATGTTATTTTATGATGGGTTGTTTATTTTCAATGTAACCCTTCAAACGATGTTCCACTACTGTCATTGAACGTTAGAGACGTTAACTTGCTGTGAGGAAGTAAACCAGTCAATTATTTTTTTCTACAGCTCAAATGATAACTGATAAAAATGTTTGTTTGGGGATTGTATTCCTTTCATGATGGTTTTACACGGTGATGGCAAAATGAGATGAATAAGATACAAAATGTTTTTGTAATGGAATTGACAAGATAAGAATCTTTTTCTACCATTATTTACGAAAATGTTCTCTCTTTGGATAGTACATCAATGTTTTTGAAAAGGCAAGGCTCAGTACAACAGGAAGAGTGACACCATTTTTTTGCCTGACCAGAAACCTGTTTGACTCCCAAAGGATCGTAGTCTCCCTTCATGAACTCATGCTGAGAGTCTATTGGTCGATACGTTTACGTGCATACTAAGAAAATTGAATTATTATGTTAGTCTGACTGAAATCGTACTAAATGGAATTTCTTGAAGTTGGACTAAGACACCCAGATAATGCAATTGGGAATCGATTTACTTCTGCATGTATACATTCAATCAGACTCAAGCTGGCTTAGACACTCTGCGCATGCTCCGCAGTTTCCCCATGGCCTTTGACCCGGAAGTAACGGAAGAAGCCGGAACACAGATGCACAGAGCATAGCAGAGGACGTACAGCGCTGTACAATTCTCCGCTCTACTAAGGGTGCTTGTCCACCACACCAGGTACTGTACGTTTGGTACTTCAAGAAGGTACCAAAAGTACGGTACTTCAAGGTGTTGGTTTTCCACTGGCGTAAAAACTGGTACCAATGCCGAATGACATCACAGTGCGAGGCGGGGTATTTTGTACTGAATTCAAAAAATGGCTAGAGTAGGACTGGACGACGTGATATTAATATGAACATAGCTAGATTAAGATCAGGCTTTTTCTTTAAATCTGGTCCAGATGATATAGGGTGGGGAGTTTGCCTCACTAAAACTTTTTCACTCTGTCATAGGGGAAAAAAACCTAGCAAGTTTTGCAGTTTTAATGATTATTCCTTTTCAAGATTATCTAGCATATATTTAAAAATCAATTTAAAGTTTACCTCCACTGCTTTTGCATGAGCGCTGCACGCGTTCTCCAAGACAATCGTAGTAATTTTCATCCTTGCTGTCACTCCTAGACAGGTTTGTGAGAAATTTGTCGAACTCCATTTTTGTTTCATAAATACCCCCATATTTATTACAACAAAATCACATTGCAATATTTGAAAAATTTCCAATATGGTGCTGTCATAGTATATTACACAAAATACTTTATTTCGTCAGCTATCCTGATTTTGTTGCATCTTTCGACCAGGTCATCCATTGTCATTAATTTTATTATTTTTTTATGTCTGATGTAATGGGTCAACCAGAAAAAACTCAATTCTAACAAGCTGACAGGAGCCATATCGCAATCTACTGTAGATAGAACATATACTTCTGTCAATAAATCGATTCCCCTCCTGTGCATGTATACTTTGATGAGGACAGTAGTCCAATTAAATAGCGTATTCGAGCTATAACCATAGTTATAACCATTGCCTGACTTAGCTGTGCATGTACACTAAGTGACTGTGTGCGTGTTTTTAATGTTGGGATAAGATCTTTATCGTTTTGGAAGTCATTAAGAAAAAAATGCTCTTGTTTTATCCTGTTCATTTTGTGTTTAAATGCTAAAAAAAATAATAATAAATAAAATAAAAACACATTTAGGTGTAATTTTGGAGGGCCGGGAACCAATTAATTGGTCTTCCATTATTTCTTATGGGAAAAATTCGATCAGAACTCAAACTTTTTAGGATTCAATCCGGAGTCTGGAACGGATTAAGTTCAAGAACCAAGGTACCACTTTAAAATTTGCCCATGAACAAATCTGGAATACTGAGGGGTGGTGATTGGTTTTGTTGAAATATATTGCAGCCAGAAAACTAAATACAAAGCTAACTTTACCACCATGACATAGTTAAGGTATAAACCTGAAACCACTTTTGGCTACACCTCTCAGGTACCCTGGCTTGATGGTGCACAGTGAGGGAACTCTGAATTCTTAAGCTGAACCATTGATAAAGAAATGAAGTCTATAATTTCTCTGGTAAGTTTATTTTAACAGCAAAAGATTAGATTATCAACAAAACAAGCAAGGAAAAGTCATCATGTAACAGTTACAAACCAATTTGTCATTTTTCTAGGGAAATAAATATTTGATCCCTTGGAACACATGCTTTATTTAGTACTTGGCAGAATAACCATTATTTGCAAGCACAGCTGTCAAAACTTTCTTGTAGTAGGTTACCAGGTTTGCATGCAGGTCAGCAGGAATTTTCATCCACCCCTCTTTGCAGACCTCCTCCAAATCTAAGTTTTTTTTAGGCTGTCACTTGGATACATGAAGCATGAGTTCCCTTCATAGCATTTCTATGGGATTATGGTCTGGAGACTGGCTAGGGCACCCCATGACCTGAATGTGCTTCTTCTTGAACCACTCCTTTGTTGCCTGGCCATATGCTTAGGGTCGTCTTGCTGGAAAACCCACCCGCAATGCATTTTCAGTGCCCTGGCTGAAGGAAGGTGGTTCTCATCCAAGATTTTATGGTACATGGCTCCATCCATCTTTTGTTCGATGCAGTGCAGCTGTCCTGTACCCTTGGCAGAAAAATACCCCCAAAGCATAATGCTTCCACCTCTGTGTTTGACAGTAGGGATTAGGGTTGCACTCAACTCACAATTCAATACGATTCACGATTCTGAGTTCACAATATGATTTTCTCACGATTTTTTAACAGAATGAGCTGCAGACAAATTTTATTAAATTTTACTCCTTTGTTTATAAACTGTGCAAAATGTGTCCTCTTCTTAACAGTGCAACTGAAATTGAATAAAATACTGTGAAGATTTTTTAATTGATTTTTTTAAATACTGTAAATAAACGGTAATGCATTACATTAACTGCATCTTCATAATGCTTTTATATTGCATTCATAAAACGTTCAGTACACCTTCATAATGTATTCATTAAGTACTCAGAAATCATTCATAAACATCATGCATGGATACCTTTACACACAGCTGTAATATACAATAACAAACATTATATAATAAACATTATAATTGTATAATCATGTAATGTTTGTTTTTAATGTATATTAAAATTAAGGGATGTTATGATGTTAGTGTTAGTTGCATGCTGCTTATAAATGTTCTATAAATGCATTATGAAGGTGCACTTAATATAAAGCGTTGCCAAATAAACTAAGGCTTGCATGTGCAGCTTTTTAGCGTGGTTTTCCCTTTTAATTATCTTCTCTCTGGTGGTGGTGAATTGAGCTCAATGTGGTTCTGGTGGACATGCTGAAGCATGTTCTTTGTGCTATTTGTGTTTACAGCCTTTTACAATGTTTGCACGCAGTTTTTATCGTCTGTGCTTTTCTCGCCGTTTTCGTTTGTGATTACCGGAAAGCTAAAATGCTGCCACACTGGCGATTTAAGATTGGGGGGTGTGTCCTCAATTTCAAATTCACCAGCCATCTCGCGTTCGGTCAAAACGAAAAATTAACGTACAACGTTGACGTGAATTCACAGTGACATTTGACGTCTAACTGATGACGTGAAATCAAATGTAATATTACACCAGTTTTTCTATTAAGTAAAGTACCGTGAAGTACTTCTAAAGTAATGATTCATTTTCTTCGTCAGCCAGTTTACATAGTCATACATTTACATCGATTTTTAACCGATTCGCGATTCATCGTTACATGCCTAGTAGGGATGGTGTTCCTGGGGTTACAGTCAGCATTCTTTTCCCTCCAAACACGTCAAGTAGAGTTGATGGCAAACAGCTCAATTTTGATCTCATCTGACCACATCACATTTTTTGAAGCCTCACTGGAATTATTCAGGTGTTCACTGGCATACTTCAGAAGGGCCTGAACATGGCCCCTCTTGAGCAGGGGTACTTCGCCAGCACTGCAGAATTTCAAACCGTAACAGCATACTATAATACTATAATACAATAACAATTACTATAATAATTGCACCCAGAGTTGTCACTCTCTTATCAAGATGCTTGTTGATAGTCACGTACTCCATTCCATGTTTTCTGAAGATCAGTCTTGTCTCTGATGTCCTTAAGTTTAGAGATGAGTGGTCATTGACACACCACAGCACACAGTGCACAACAACGAAATGTGTCCTCTGCATTTAACCCATATGTGACGTTGTGACATAGCAGGGGGCAGCTAAATTCGGTTCCCAGGGGAGCGGTGCTTGGGGGAGGTACCTTGCTCAGGGTACCTCAGTGGTGTCTTGCTGGTCGGGGATTCGAACCTGCGATCTTTCAATTACAAGTGCGCTATATGCATGGGGTCATGTGCCACCTTAGACAGCTATGTGGTATTTCCCATGGTGATAAGATTGAAGATGTAGACAGGTTAGTGACCCAAGAATACTATTTAATAAAGTAATGCCTTTAAATGGGAAATGCGGGCTTGGTATCTGTTAATCCTAGATTAAGTACTACATGTGTTGTTAGTGCATATGTACTTTACCTAATTTCTTGCTGGCTTGTAGCGGATCAAATTATTTCCCTAGATCAGGGGTGGCCAATCTTATCCACAAAGGGCCGGTGTGTATGCAGGTTTTTGGGATAACCTGTAGGTCAGCTGCTCAAACCCAGGTGTGAGGACTGAGTTTGTTTTGTTGAAAATGTCTTATGTTAAACCTACGATTGAAATTATAGACTTCTGTTTTCTTTATAAAAGGGGTGAACTTAGGAATTCAACAGGGAGTCAAAAAATTTTCCTTCACTGTATGTATGGATATGCGGATCTCTTCTGAAATATTCCTGAAAATGGGTTTGAGTTTAAACCTCAACTCCAAAACCACGGTAAAGTTAGCTTTATATCCAGTTTTCTGGCTGAAGTATCTTTCAGTGTTTGTAATATATTTCAGTGTTTGTATGTGTGCATTCAATAGCCCAGCTGTCTTGCTTAAAGTCACTGGCGGTGAATGGACACAGTGTAATTATTAATAAATGAATATAAAAACACATTAAGGTTACATGGTGTACGTTGTCCCCCATAGTTTAATGCTTAAAGCACACTTTACAGGACATCTGTATTATTTAGGGTTATCCTTGCCGTCACGTTGCAGCAAATAGCAAGTGGACAAGTATAGTGGGATCACAAAATTATTGTGAGTGAGTGGGCTCCGTAGCGGTACGAACTGGACAAAATCCACAAATAGACAAGAAGTGATCCACAAATGTGCAAACCATGTTTCACGTGTACATATCACTAAAATACATATAAATATTGGTGGATAGTTAAATATTTGTGGATCATGATGCATATTTGTGGGTTACAAATAAAGCCCAATAAAAATTACTGTAAACATCCCTTGTGGTGGCGTGTAAACATTGCAAATTGTTATCCAGCATGGGAGGTGCAAAAAGCTCATAGGTTAAACTTCACACGTAATTGCATGGAAAACTACACCGTCACCCCAAAACAATGGAGGATGAACAGGGGTTTTGTTTGTTAGTTACCGGGGGGGATCGATCATGATCATAATGGGGTACAGCCTTTTAGTTATATTTTATTTATATGACCCGCTACATGTTTATAATTCATAAATAAATCTGGCCAACAGATTCTTTCATTTTCCACAATATACATTACTCCGCTATTAACAATAACAAAGCAAAAATAATTCCATCTGCTCAGTTTTTTTGCCCCTCTATTTCAATCTCTTTTCCCTGCACTTCTGTGCTACTTCCAAGTTAGCACTGGTGCTTGTGGTCAACCAGCTGGCTCCTCCCCAGTAGTGCCACCGAGGAACAACAACTGAACCAAGTTCCTGCAGTGGGAACAAGTTCCTGATTCCGGGAAAAAAGTCCCTGTAGTGGGAAAGCACCATATCTCACTCTTTCTGTTTCGCACACCAATTTTCGAGGCATTTCAAGTGATGTACAAAAAGGTTTGTGTTTTTTTTTTTTTAACACAACATTTAAACTTAAACATTTGGGCTTATTTACAGGTTGCACTGGTGAATATTTACAGGTCGTGTTTTACAGTAACAGCGCTACAAAATGGTCAACTCCCTATATTGTGTACTATATAGGGGGCGAGTGGACATTTCAAACACAAGCTTAGTTGCATTGACTCCGAAAATGGTTACAAAATGCAACTAAATGGCCGTAGACTGGAGCCCTGGCATTTGTTAAAGCTTCTGTATAAGATGAATCCAGCAATTATCACTTCAACTATCCGGTCTGGTATTTTAGTCAACCTCTGTTCTATCATGCTGCCCAAGCCTACATAACTGGATCTTAGATTATTTAAGCATTTTAGAATGGCTTACTTTGCTTTCCATTCCTTTTCACTGTTCTTTTTTTCTTTCTCAACCTCAAATATCTGATCTTCTTGTAGGTGTTTTCAAAATTCAAAAAGGGTTTTTCTGTCATCTGTCATGAATGACTTGATCACTTTAAAGGAGGCCTATTTTTGGCTTTATGTATTGTGTTCACATTTATTTGATAGAATACCCCCCCTAAAATAGACAGGATTAAATTGATCCAACTACATGAAATGAGATTATGGAGTATCTGAAAAGCAGAACAAACTGCGTGGGGTGGTGGGTGTGACCTTGTGGACATAAGAGGAGCCAAAGTAAGCAGAGGATATCGGAGATTAAACTGAACCTCTCCCTGGTGATCAACAGTGTAACACAGTCAGTTGCACAACGTCACTGTGAATGACGCTTTCAGTACCTGCCTTTATCCTCTTGTTCCTTTTATACCCTGAAAGCAGAAATAAGATCTTGAAATCCGATCGGACACATACACTGACACAGTGTAATGTCCTGTATATCAGGCCCTTGTTCACCTAAACGATGGATGAAATCTTATGTTGGTATTTTATGTAAGTATGCTATTAATTGAAATGCTTAAGGTGACACCAGTTTAAGGTGACACCAGTGGAAAGTATCTAGTTCCTGATCCTCTTTACGAATTTATGTATAACGTGTTTCGGTGCAGGGAACATGACACTGCAGATTGTCCAAGCTTTTATTGTCCTTTCGATCAAACTCGCTCTTCATGCTCAGCCCTTAACCTTCCCAACTCCCGTTTCTGTCAGGCTGAGCTCGAGGGGGATGAGGATATCCCGGCCGAGCGGAGAAATCGGAAAGTGCCGGATGATCCGACACCAGCGAGACGAGAGGAACGAGCCCAATCCCCAGAGGTACTGTCTGCATTTGTCAGGCTTGGACACTCAAGGGGGTTCATAATGGTTTGGTGCCCTGCATCAGCAAAGCCAGTTTAACTCTTTTCTTAATGGCTGTTTTTTCAGCTGCCGTGAAAGTACCTTAATTTGTCACCGCAAGTGCTGGAACATTTTGGTGCTGTGTAATGGTTCTAAGCCCTATACAACTACGCTCTGTGTGTGTGTGTGTGTGTGAGTGAATGAATGAATGAATGAATACATTTCTCATTCCAGTCATTGATTTCTCTCCACTCTTGTTCCCATTTTGTCATCATTGGTTAACGGTGTTTTTTTGTGTTGCAGGTTTGACAGAATTGCACACACGCGGGAGACAATGAACAGTGACGGAATCAACTCCCTGTCGTACAGGGTTGTCAGGATCGAGAAAGATCTATTATATACAAAGATCATTGTTGATGTGGGGAAACCCCATTAATGAGGGACTGTCAAAGCTTTCATTTTTCTTGGGTGTGTTCGTTTTTTTTTTTTTTTTTTTTTAAATATTTTATTTTTGCTTGTAATGGATACAGTAACCAAATGTGCCTTAATGATATGAGCTAGGAGGCCTAGTACTTCCTGAATCTGTCAGAGGATTTCAAAAGTACCTCTACTGCTTCTATTTCATTTTGTAGAACCTGAGGTGAATTCTCTGCAGCTGGATTTTTTTTTTTGTACTTGTATGAAGTAAAACTGTGGTCAGGTTTCATGGCACAGTGGGCTTGTGGGAAGGAGAATAAAACTCCATTTACAAAACCCTGGGACGATGTGGCAGCCATTTGAAATGCCTTTGCGTAACAGACTTTTCTTCTTGGCAGTATGTTGGGACTGCAGTCTGCCTCAAAGAGTTTGACCTAAAAATGGACTTCAGAACATTTTATCTTCGGTCGGGGCCTTTGGACCATTGTGTCTCTGTTTTTATGCAATATTCCCTTTCAATATACTGTGATGTTTTGTATGGTTGGACCTCGAGTGATTCTGAAAGTGCCACAGCTTTGTGGGGCTTTTTGTCAAACTAGTCACCTTTTTATTGTCCAGCTGCTGTGGCTGGTGATGACAAATGCAAGCATCTTAAATATTTGTATAGCTTGTAATTCTATTGCTGACAGCCAAAAAAAAAAAAAAACAATCAACTGAACATGTTATTAGCAGTAAAGTAAAACAGGCACTAGACAAACCCAGTCAAGATGAATGGGAAGTTGGCAAACATATGGTTCAGCTTCCTCTTTTCCTGAACCATCTTCTGAAATTCAGCATTCGCAAAGGAGGAGTACAGGATCGGTCATCGCCACAGGCGTCTGTAGTAATAAGCCAGACTGTGCATGTTCCTCTTTGCTCTGTATATGCACCTCTCACACTTTGGATCTCTAAAGTCAGATCAGGGTTTAGGTGCCTGGCACATAGACATATCGCCTTGAGAATTTGCTCCCCAAGTCGCAGATAACTTGTCCATCACTTATCGTTGGCAAGGCCATGCCATTGTCTGCCTTCATTGGAGGTGGGAGTGTCGGATGACTCCAGCTGAGCAATGAGATGTAAATGTCTTAAATAACTTGTATCTATATCACTTCAGTGTGTTGCGGGGCATGAAAAACTCTTTATGACCAAATGTGATCCCCAAGCACGTCAGAGTTCCCTAATGCCACAGGTTTTAGGTGGACACAAGCCTTGTTAATTATATCTGACTGACGACAAACTGGTAACAAAGGGAATGCTAGTTATTTTTGGTTATTTTCCACATGTCTTCGTTTAGTTTGCTAGGTTTGAAATTCTCTGAGATATTGTACTTTAACTCATTGTGTATTTGTGAGAAATCGCACTTGAATTTAATCATATGCAACTTTTATCTTTAGATGTTTTTTTTTTGTGCCTTTTCTGTGCTTCTCGTCATCTCATTTATAAGGTCCTATTTGTCCAGTCATGCCAGTCGCTGAATGTTTATGTCCTCTTCAGCTCACTCCTGGGGCACCAATTCACAATATAATCGTTCACTCAGGGTAATTTTAAGAAAGAAAAAAAAAGCCATTAACTGTTGTGCAGCTGAAGGTCCGTCTTAGATTGACAGCCTAATCAACCCATAACCAAAATCAGTCTACTTTCCCTGCCTACATTTCCATTGATATCAGGACACTCTTCCCAGTTCCTTAGGGCTGATTGGGAAAATAAAGGATAGCCTGAGATGCTCAAGATAAGAGGTTGGAAGAAGTCATCAGCACCAGTGCATGTTCTTGCTTAATGTATCAACTTCAGAATTTGCTCTTGCATGACACGAAAGAGAACCGTCCATATACTGCTATCTCATCTGATCCAGCTCATCCCACCGCAAAAGGACAATACTTAGGTTGGTATCGGTTTGTGTTCTGCTATGCCGATAGGATACAAAATGGCAAATATGCCGACGATTAAAGACCTGAAGTTAATCTCTAGTAAATACCTACCTCTTAATACTATTCAGTGTTTGGGGGGGGGGGATCAAAATTATTATTTATTACAATATTTTTAAA
>JAODJU010000014.1:8802568-8828655 GCA_026776725.1 Gnathonemus echidnorhynchus
TTAGCTAAGGAGAAATTAAACCTTAAGTGTTATACTTAAGGGGAAAACTTAAGGTGTTTTGTGCAACCGGCCCCAGATGTTTACTTATGGAGACTAATCTCTGTACATGAAAATGCAGATTGAGGCAAATTTCCAGTACCAGTGCTGCTTACCTGTGCGAGGTTAGCACAACAGAACGACCCTCTTTGATAACACTGAGGATACAGTTCCAGAGAGCCCGACGGGCTTTGGGGTCCATGCCAGTGGTAGGCTCATCCTAACAAGAAACAGAACCACATACGTTAGCAGGTCTCAGCGGAACCCCAACACTGTAAAGTTGAGAAAATCCCTCTGTTTGTTATTGACTAAAGTCCCATGGTTATTGACTCAAAAGCTGTTAGCCAAATGTCTCCCAAAGATCACTACATTTGTGTCTTTGCAAGCTCTCAGCACTCACCAGGAACACTACAGGAGGGCCCCCGATCAGAGCTATGGCGGTGGACAGCTTACGCATGTTCCCTCCACTATAGCTTCCTGCTTTCTTGTCTACGTACTTCACCAGTCCCAGTTTACGGATGCCCCACTCAGCCACCTACAGAACATGAGAATGAAGGTTATTCTGGGAAAATGAGTGCTAGATATAGGCCAACAAGACTCCATCCATGTAATAAAGCACCCCCACCCGCCCACTTGACCCCCACTGGTAATGGCTGCCAGCCCCACCTACCTCACACACTTCTTTTTCAGGGACCCCTCGTAGGAGGGCATAGAACTCCAGGTGCTCCCGGCCTGTCAGCAGTTCATTGATGGCATCGAACTGTGGGCAGTAGCCCATGTTCTGGTGCACCTCATCGATCTCGGTCAACACGCTGTGAGTGCAACACAAACCGTCATCATTCACATGAACAGCAGTGGGCGACCTACAAAAACCAGGATTCTTATCTGCTACACTCTCACCTCTTTCCAGCGAGGAAGGCCTCTCCGCTAGTCACCACCGAATCTCCGGTCAACATCTTGAAGGTACTTGTCTTCCCTGCACCGTTTACGCCAAGCAGCCCAAAACACTGGAAGGGGAGGGAAAAAATGAGCCGATTGGTCCACCTTTCATCGTTTTGGACAGAACATCTCAGAGGCTCAACATACCAGAGGCTCTATGAGTCTATAACAGAAGGGAGCATTAAGTGAACACCTACCTCTCTGCGTGGGATGCCCACACATAGACGGTCAACAGCAGGCTTCTGTTTCCTTTTGTATACCTGCATAGACATCAAGAAGCATTGTCAGAACAACAGTGTTAGAGGCTGAAGGTACTATTTCATCAACATTCATTATCAGGAGATGAGTACTATTATGCTAAGTGAAACTTAGATTAGTAATCTATTTCAATGCATGTTACATAAACAAAAACAATACAAATACAAAAATATACTTTTTTGTATTAACATTAAATCGAGTTCTATGTTTATACAAATTAAAGATCCTTACTACATGATCCTATAACAATTCTGTATGTTGGTTTGGCTAAGCTGTTTTGTCACAGTAGGATTCTGCCCTAGACAACCCCCCCCCACCACAGACCTTTGTGAGCTGACGCAACTCCAGGATGTCAGACTGGCCCCCTCCACTCAGGATTCTCTGCCTCTCCCTGGCCACATCTTCATCCTCCTCACCTAAAGAATTCAGTTTGGGGCTCCATGCCCTGAAAAGAAGAAGCGTGTAGGTAAAATTTACACCATTGGTCAATTGATTTTCATAGTTAGGCTCTGTGGCATCAAGATCATGAGGGGTGGAATAGAACATGACATGTCCATAGAATGGGAGAAGTACTTACCTGGCTTTAATGAAGAACCGGTACTGGATAAGCACGGTGATGAAGAAGAAGATCACACCCTCCAGGGCCATAGCAAAAAGGTTCTTGCCCACCATGTCCCACGCCAACGGTGACTGGAAACGGCTCTCCCCTGGGGAGTGGAAGCCTTGTGTAAACTTGCATTCTATGGAATATTTTAAAACAGATATCCACCAAGTAATAAGGACTATGACTTCCATACCGAATCTCTCTAGGGCATCGGCCATCGCTTGATTTTTAACCATGTCAATCAGGCCTCGGCCCAGGCAGAAGTGCGGGAAAATCAGGAACACGTTCTTCAGGATTTCATTGACCCCACCGAACTTCTGTATGGAGAAAAGATGTTGGGAATATCAGGTGTGGGGTGGAGGTGAGAATATGGAGACTATCAAGTACTCATGAGCTAACCCTTCAGTCCTTGTAAGGTTAATATTCACTTACACTGCCACCAAAGAGCTCCAAGACAAATGTAGACACACTGCCATTGATGCCAATTAGGATGTTGACGCTGGTAAGCACCACATAGGCTGTGCTGGGGATCTTGAAGAAGAATGAGGCAGGGTACATCAAGGGGGTGATGGACCACCTGCAGCAAAAAGGTCAAAAGTTGATACATGTTGATAATTGGGAGAGTAACACGTCTATACCTGAGCCCAGTGTAGGGATAGGGGTTAGTCTGAGGAAACTCACCCGTAGAGAAGCAGCAAGAGGGCCAGGGCAGGCAGGTTGGTGGAGGAGACATAGGCTTTTTGTTGGAAACAGACGAAAATGATGATGACCAGCGTGGCTGGGACCACATAGTTGCACTGGAACAGGAAAAGACAAGGCATTGAACTGAGAATCACCGCAGACTGACAGAAGAAACACGAGGCACCGTGGCAACAGCTGATGGTGGCATGACTCACCATATCCCAGACAAAGTTTGCCAGCCAGTACAGGAAGGGCTGCACACCACTGATGAACTGCATGTGCTTGGCTTTGCTGACACGCTCCTGGATGAGGAAGACCACAAAGCTGGCCGGCACGAAGGACATGGCGAAGATCACGCAGATGGACACCAGCACATCCACTGAGGTGGTCATCCTGGCAAGAGGATAAGGGAGACAGCAAAATATAATATCAGCCTACTGGAGGTACAGTAATGAGTGATGCCATGCATTGCCAGTGTAACTGATCACTAGCCATTTGCCTACAGTTAATGAAGCCCAATAAGACCAGTTAGGGTTTAAATAAGGTCATCTACAGCTGTGTTTCCCAACTTCGGTCCTGGGGCCCCCCCAGACAGTCCATGTTTTTGCTCCCTCCTAGCTCCAGAGCAAAAATGTGGACTGTCTGGGGGTCCCTAAGGACCGGGCTGAGAAACACTGATCAACAGGGACAGGTTAACACTCAAATACTGGTTAAAATACTCTGAATTTTATGTTTTTTTTAAAGTTTGCTTTTATGTAATGATTAATGTCAGATTACACATTGACTTGTGTTTTCATTACTATAATCACCTTAAAAAGGTTGTCAGAGAGCAACAAAAAAAACTGGATTAAAGAAATATTGCAAAATGAGACTTGTTACTGCTCCTGGGTGTCTATTTCGCATCCAAACATGATACTAGGAAGTTTCCAACAAATGGTCTTCTCTAATGTTTGAACTTAAATGATCCTATTGTCTCCACCTATATTGGTGAGGGTCAAACGTTCCACTTACAAGCATTTTGGGAAAGGCATGGAAATATGAAACTTACAGGGCCACTTGTGAGAGCTGCTCCTTGGTGAGGTTCAGAGGGTGGTTGAAGGCCGTGATGCCAAATTTGCTGGGATCTGTACCCGGAGGGAGGTTTGCCCGGAGGATCCCGTTGTTTATCACGTTGAGAAAGGCTCCAATACTATGCCAGCCTTTGTTGTTGAACCAAACCTGGAAGTGAACCAGGAAAGAACCACAAAAGTCAGGGATCACATCCATGTAGGATAAGTCAGATCTAAGCCTGACTGGAACAGACTTCCTCTTTTTGTAATGATCTTCAAAAGCCAAACTGAGTCCCCAAGGTCTGTTGTAATGAGCATGATACAATTGGGCTTAGTTTAAAGCATACCATTCTATGTCCTTCTCATTTACTGGAGGCATTTCCTGAGATATTGTCAATGATATACAATGGCTATTTACAGTATCTGTTTAGGATACATGATTGCCAGATATTTTAATAGTGATATTCCTTGGGAAAGAGTTTGTGCTATAGCTCTCACAGCCTAAATACATCAATGTGCTGGGAATTTAATCTCTGAAAGATTACAACACACTAAAATCAGACAACTGAGTAAAATAAAAAAGAAAAAGGGACATTCTCTCAGCGATGCTTGGGGTGTGTTAATGTTTCTCAACCCACTCAATGGGTACCCCTCAGACAGTCCACATTTTTGCTCCCTCCCAGCTCCCACTGCATAGACACCAGGTATTTCATGTTCTTGATTCGCTGGAAGCTGGGAGGGAGTAATAACGCGGACTGCCTGGGACTCCCCGAGGACTGGGTTGAGAAATACTGGCTGGAAGGAAAAGGGCGGTTGTTCATTCTTGTAACTGACCTTGACGTTATCCTTTGTATCCAGGCCCTGGATGAAGCCAGATAAGCTTTTCAAGAAGCGGTCAGCTGCCATCCCCTGTTGAATGACGGAGGAATGAGACACACATGCACACGATGCATGTAGTACAGACGCTGAGCTGTGTGGCCGGCGAGTAACTCAGGAGAAGCGAATGCAGCCCATACCGGTCGAAGGCTGAAGATGTTCCTGATGCGGGAGATTGCATCTTTGAGGTCATTAGCTGGAGGGAGAACTTGGGAACTTCTGGCACCCAAGGAGAATCCACCGTACCTGGACAACATAGATATAACATGCATTGAGTCTAGATGTTAGATTATGATACTTACAGACAGGGTACACTTACTGTACAAAAGTCAAAATCCAAAATATTACATTTACCTGAACTCATTAACTCCAATCTTGTTCTTCAAACTGTAAAAAAATGCATATTTCATGAATGATGTTAAATTGAAAATGCGAAAAGCATACCATTGCAGGTCTTTAGATTACTTGGTTAGGTTAAAGCTGTACCTTTTTCCAATGATCTGAGCGTAAGTTTTCACCAGGTAGTCTGATACATTTCTCCCAGTCAGATTTTGCAAGGTATCAGTTTGGCTCAGCTTAATCTGTAAAAGAGTGAAGCAAATAATGAAAAGCTGCTATTTACCATATAAATACTGAAATCACTGAGCACAGTCCTCTGATCTACACTTTCATGGAGCTATGGGCAAGGGGCGTTTGATATTAGGAAAGGGACACAACTTTTGATTTTTTTGGGCCTGGAGGGGATGAATGAAACCAAATTAAATATTGGGGGTACATTGCCCCTGTCCCCCACCAGTTCTTACACCTCTGCCTTACGGTTCTAGTTGTTCCATAATAAAAGTAAGACTATCATTCTGCGTCTGACATAGTTCCCGAGTGGTGGGTGTAGATACTGACCTGGGGGGGTGGAAGTCCTCCAGCTCCTGGAGGACAGTCAGGCAACATCTTCTTCCGGCTGCCGCAGCTGCACTCACATGAAGGAGAAGGGTTCTCCATGGACCAGTTCCCATTAAGGAAGATCTCCTGCACACTGCCTGGGACATCTGGAGTGGTCCAGACGTCATCAACATTCTCGCATGGGACGCCCCTATCGGAGAGCAAAGTGGCATTACAAACCAGGTCAGCCACAGGTATTACCACACAATGACACTCCCCCAACCTCTAATGTCTGGACATCATGCATGATACTCAATCGGATGTTGCATTTGTCGTATTTGATGTGCTGTTGTTGCTATGGTTTCAGGTGACTAGAATTGGAGTGGAACTTACGGTATGGGGTCTCCTTCCATACAACGAGTTCCAAACCCAGGATCTGCTGTCAAGGCATTTAATAACGACTGTGTGCTGGCATCTTCAGGGGCATCGTTGCTATTTAAAGATAATGGTACAAACAAAATATACTCAAAGAAATGACAAATTATGTGGCACCAAGCAGACTACAGTATGCCTAAATTATTTATCATTAACTGGCTGTAAAAATGATTACATCAAATAGAGACCATTATATGCACACAATACGTAAACAGAACACTGGAATAAACTAGTGCTGCATTATCATGTGAATTCCATTGTTTGTACCTGAAGAAAGTAAACTGCTCCTCATACATCCATGGCTGCATGGCCAGACTGGGGTACTTTCCAAAGGGAGGGACGATGAGGCTGAAGACCAGGGCGATGCAGACGAACACAGCGGGCAGAACGATCTGGAGGGAGATGTTCATTGCAGAATTTATAGACCTCATTTTGGCTTTCTACAAATTTGGCTTTGGCTTTCCTACCACCAGCGAGCATCAAGGTCTACATTCACCACCATGAAGTAAACAAGCTTCTTGTTGCCATCCCTGGCCATTCAAGTATAATCACCTGGGCAAAAAAGCCTTTTCGGGAGCGCCGAGCATATAGCAATCGCTTCCACAACAAGGCCACAAACTGCTGTCTCTTCAAACTCCAGCCCTTGACTTGATGCGACCCCTTGCCATGTGTTCCACTCAGCCAATCTGTCTCCCGGGATTCTACAGAGGTCAAAAAGCACATATTAGCCTTGTGGAAAAGTGCACACATTTACACAAAGCAAAATGTGTGATGATTTAAAATTGAAAATGAATGGATTGATACCCGGGTCTCCCTCAGAATCGTTGCAGTCAAAGCCGTCGTCCTCAGTGAAGGGTCGGAGGCAGCTCTGGTGGTCACCAAAGGCATGTCTGCGGTTTCTGCGCACTGGGACAGTGCCGTCTAAAGGGACACGAAAACTGATGTGAAGAAGCCTGGACAAAGATGATCAACAAGGCCCCTGGAAGAAACTAACAATATCTCACCTGATACAATTTCAGTGTCCACTCCACTATCTTCTGCCACTTTCAGGAAGATCTACAGAAAATGGATCAATATTTAGAACATCAAAATACACAAAAACATCTTTCCTACCAGAAAATGCATGAAGATGCTGATGGAAACTGTCACCTACCTCTTCCAGGGTGGTGTCAGAGACACCATAACTGGAGATTCCAAGGTCAAAAAGGCGGTCATCAAGTTCATGAAAGAGCTCTACAAAGGCTCCGTCTTTGGCTGACTCATAAGGTAGCACATAGATGAGCTCATGACCCAGGTCCTCCACCATGCGTGCAGCAGGGACATGTTTGAAGATCACGTTGGAAATGATGGAGACATCTGAAGAGATAATCAAGAAATTGACGTCAGTGCTCTTACCACACACATAAGGTCTAGATGAAAATGGCCTTACGGATGTTAGAAGAACCATCTTACCAATGGTGGTGGTTTCACTCTCCTGGTCACTGCCGAGACCTGCATCAGAACTGCTCTCGGAAACACTGTCATCCTGCAATGACAACATAAAACATCTGTAATCAAGAATCGGACAATACAGAGTCAGTAGTTTAAAGACGTTATCAAAAGGTAACAAAGTATTGTTTTCTGGGAAAGACAGAAGCCTCCATGTGGGCAAAATAAACTGATATATGCTATATTTATATTTTACCTTCTTGATGTAGGACACAGTGCTGCTTGAGTTCCGGTAAGAGCTACTAAGGGAGAGATCGTGGTCTCTCTTGACCAAGGTCAGGTAGTAGCCCGTGCCTAACTGGTTCTTCAAGAAGAGCGAAGAGCCCACGCAACACAGCTTGCCATGGGAGATGATGGCAATGCGATCCCCAAGGATGTCGGCCTCATCCATGTGGTGTGTGGAGAGGATGATGGTGCGGCCTGAGGAGACGGGGGCAAATCATGGTATAGCCATCTACTTCCATTCATCCATGGTACTCATAGACTGATTATTTCACCAGCAAGATGTTTCTTACCTTGCCTGTACTTCAGTAGCAGGTCCCAGATGCCCCTTCGGGCGTAAGGGTCTACACCAGCAGTAGGCTCATCCAGAATGACGACTTTGGATCCGCCAACAAATGCCAGTGCCACTGAAAGCTTCCGCTGCATACCTCCTGGAAGTTAAAGACAAAGCACGGTCTGCTGCAATCTCACAGAAAGGTTTCCCTTTACGCAGTCTTCTTCTCTAGCTACATGTAATCCTTATTATCACAGGAGACTTAGACAGGAAGAAAGGACCAGTTTCTTACCAGACAGTTGGTTAGTTCTGGACTTGCATTTGTGTGGCAGGCCAAGGTCTGACACAATCTGCTCCATCTCAGCCTTCACCTCTTCCTCAGAGAGGCCCTTCAAACGAGCATAGAACCAAATGTGTTCCTCCACGGTCAGCCTGTTTAACACGGGAACAAAGGTCAACTCTCAACAAACCAATAATCAATTAAATTATGGCAATTTCAGCTAGAAGAATACCTAGCTATCCTTCGAAAACAATCCAAAATATGAATAGCACAAAATTTGTATTTTGAAGCAAAGCCATTAAGCAAGTGATTAAAATTCATTTTGGCCACATATGTAAGTTTGCCTTTTGCCCACTACTGAGGTGATTAGTCATCGAATAGAAACTGACACACATTTAATACCAAGATAGGACACCCGAGGCACATACATGCTGAATAAAACGTTGTGCTGAGGGCACACGCCTAGGTCCCGCCGTATCGCACTCAGCTCAGAACGGATGTCCTTGCCCATGATATACGCCGTCCCCGACGTTGGTGGGAAGAGGCCTGTTAGGATTGACCTACACAGCGACACACAATGGGGCGTCAAACATTGAACACAGACACAGAGAAAGACACAAAACAGGAAATTCTACTAGCTCCTGTTATAATGAAGCCAGCAGCTTACATTGTGGTGGTCTTGCCGGCTCCATTGTGGCCCAGGAAGGAAGTGATCTGGCCCTCGTAGAAGCCAAGGGTCAGCCCATCCACAGCCAGCTTGTTCCCGTGGCTATATACCTTCACTAGGTTCTTGATGTATACACCCGGTTTAAGGTGTGCTGGTTCCTCCTCGATACAGACAGCTGGTAGGGTGGGTGTAAATATGTGGTATGAGGTCAGAGGGATAACAACAATAACAATGCATCTTCAGAAATTTAATATATTATATGCATAAGCAATACATCATTGTGCTGCCATACCTTCTGCATTTCCATGCTTGCCCTGCAGTTCAGCTGCCAATTTGTCTGTATTTTCTCCAAACCAGTAGGATTTAGTGAAGGGGAAGTACCACGGCCGCGGTATCCCATACTGGCCTAAAATTATCGAGCCAAACATTAGAGAAGGGAAAGCTACAATACAACGTCGGGCCGACGGCTTGGCCACTGTAAGACGCTGCCTACCTGGAAAGACGGCTTCAATATACCAGGTCATGAGTCCATAAAGGAAGGAGTCAATGTACATGAGAGTGATGGAGGTTGTGAGGCTGTAGCTGTCCTCTTCCATGGGGCTGGAGAGCAGGTTGTCCCACTGGATACCTATGCCCTGCTCTTCAAACAGAGCGAAGTACTCGCAGCCGAAGCCAAATGCCACAGGAGACAGAAGACTCTGGGGGAGGGGGGGGGTAAAATATATCACAATGATTGCACAAGACAGGTAGAACAAACCAGGACGTAATGCCATATCTTCATGAGATCACTTACAGCTATAACTTTGGAGCCAAAGCCCACGTAATCTTCCCAGGCCACACAAAGCACGTAAGGGAGATAAAGGGTAAAGTATATGATGCCTCCACAGGCAGCTGCCAAGTTGGCACGAGAGAAGATAGTGCTGATGAGGAAGCACTGCATGATGGTAACCACGCCAAAGGAGCCTAGGAACAGGAAAATCACCCCTGGGTCGCTGTAGGGCAGGAGGTTTCCCATCTGTGGAGCCAGGCAGAGCAGAACCAGTCAATGTAACTTCAGTGGGCCCCCCACTCAGACCTATTGCAGCTGGGTATGTTTTAGAAGTGGTACCTTGAGAGCGAGAACTAGAAGACCAGAACTGGCTAGGAGCGGAATCAGGCTACTGATGAACCAGCTGAACCACAGGATGCCATTATTCAGTCCCATGATCCGCATGGTTTCCTTGAGGCGGGCCTCCTTTTCATAGACCACACCCTTGATGATGATGGCCACAGAGTACATCCAAGCCAGCGTCATGAAGAGCGGCATGGAACGGCTCATCACACGGAGGAACCTGGGCCAGGGGTAAGAAGAGGAATCATGAGAGTTGACAGGGTGGTTTAGCCAGTGGTGACCATTTGTTTGGGTTTTCTTGCTGCGTCTCCCATTTCTTCCCAAGGAGATCCCCAGCACAGGTAAACTAGTGTCTCTAAAATTCTCATAATTGTTTGTAGGTCAATGTACTTCTGCAGAGCTTCTAGACTCCACTTACACGTCATCCACATAGCAGGGGTATGGCATTTGCTGGATGTAGACGCCTGTCTTCTCTTTGATACCGGTGACCACGCGAATGATGCTATGCTCGATGACATCCTGGAGGTAGGAGAATCCACCCCACACATAGCGCAGGTCCTCAAACGGGTCAGCCCTGGGACCAGGATCCCAGTATCTTCAGTCAACAGAAGAAGAAATTAGAAATATATACCCAAACAAATGAGCCAGCTGTACAGTGGGAAGAGAGCAAGTGGTCAACATGAAGCTATTTAATTAACAAATCGGAAAACTGCCGAGAAGTTTGGAGATTCACCATCCAGAATGGCGTCTAATATTATACTCAAATGCAAGGGACTTTAATAAGTAAACACTTAGGATATACTTAGCAAACAATGTACTTAATCTACTTAGTAAAGAAACATAAAAAGACAGCTGGAACCCTAATGCCTACCCATCTTTGATCTTGTTGGTTCGCTCCACATTGTCTATATCCATGCGAATTTTATAGTTGACATTGGCAGGAAGGTCTGAGCTGTTGGACTCGATATCTGGGAAAACGATGCCTGCCCAGAACTGTCTGTTATCCAGAAGTCCCATTGACTTGTTCACCAGCCTCTCCTCATTGGTGACCGGCTCCAGCTTATCTAAGTTGACACACTTTGGAGCAAAAGAAACATTAAATCAAAGTCATGTTCAGCAGGTAGAACTTTGTGTTAGTAATACGAAGGTTGTGGGTTCAAATTCCAAGGAGCACACCTTAATTGTAACTGTTCTATCTGTTATGTGTTGCTTTTGCTAAAAGTGCTATTTAACTGAATAAAATCTTTAAGACATTTAGAAGATTAATTTGACTGCTTGATACTGCTGTCGATGGTGAAGAAATTTATTGAGAAAAAAGAGCCTATCATTAAATAAAGAGAGCCTAACAACATCAGGTCTTCAAAATATGATTTTTTTTTCACTGACTATTTGTCTAGGTCTATGTCGAGAGGCTTGTCCATTCATTAGTCACTTCCTAATGCTTTGTTGCAAAATCACCAAGCAGTTTCCTGTGTAGGTCGGCCGCATGCATGTGTGGAGAGAGCCACGCACCTCCATGAAGCGTGTAATGGCCCGCACTGCCTGATCTGTCTCGTTAAAGACGTCCCTCCAGGTGTAGGTTGTCCCAGGAGGGCGTGTGTCTTCAGAATGCTTGGCCAGAAAGCTGGACACGTCTCCCACTTTCCACTGTGTGCCCTGAAGCTGGGCATTGAAGAAGTGGGCGCTGGCATTGTTCTGGAGTAGGGTCTATGTGACACAAAGAGAGAAAGAGAGAAAAAAAATCACACAAATGGACAGCACCAGATAATTGGCCATTAGTTTTGCAAATTTCTGAATATACCACATCTGGCCACTTAGTGGTGCTACGGTGACACATGACTGGGCGGATACAAGGGGAATTCTTTCACAGGAACCTGAGTGAGACATGGCGCTAATGCTCTAAATACTGCCACAATAAACATCCCACACAATCAGACTAACTTATTAAAGCATTCAGGCAATGAGTCTGGCATAAGACACCTTTCATCACTGCAATATCAATTAAACTACGGTCATGTTTTTAAAACAGTCAGGCCAATGTGAACATCAGTACCCATTTGTGTTTCATACAGTTGACAATCATTGACAATTCCATCCTTGTAATAACTTCGTTTAACCTATTTTCCAAACTGTGACTAAATATTCTCCAACGTGGGCCTTTTTAGGAAAACAAAAGGCACCAGCGTGCTAAAAATTAAGCTGTGTTTCTCACAGTAATTCTCCCGTCAACAGACCATCCTATTGTCATGTTTTTGAGAAAATGCGCTTTTACTAAGAACTAAAAACACTTATTATACTATGGTCAGGTCTGAATCCACAGAGAACTGTATGCTATTACAGACACCTTGAATGACAAAACACTGATCCAATATAGAGTAACATTCGTCTATTCATGACTGTTTAATTTAGCTAACATTTAAACACTGATGGTAACAGCCAAAAAGCTTAGACAATCCTGTTATTATATTGCCTACGGTTTTAAAATGCATATCCTCTCTCTAGCTGACTATTTGAACTGGTGCTTCCCAACCCGGTCCTAGGGGATCCCAGACAGTACATGTTTTTCTTCTCTCCCAGCTCCTGGTAGGATTGGGAAACACTTGTTTAAACAAATACTCCTAAAACTTCTAAAACTCCTTACGTAACTGGAATTGACATACCCTGAATATATATCTGGGTTTCTGGATCTGTAGGATTTTTACTTGTCCATCTCAATTATGAATCCCCACCTGCCCCCCACCTTGGGCTCCTGGCTCTCGTTAACATACCCGGACAAGGTTCATCTCTTTGCTGTTTTCCATGAAGCTCCACACCTTGGGCCTGATCTCCTCCCACATACCACCCAGGTCTCGTAGGATCCCTAAATCCTGAAAAGTCCTGTTGACCTGGAAGAAAACAGGCCAATGGGTTATGAGCTCTAAACAAATTACTGACCAGAGGTTTAAAGTTCAGATCCAGAAAGTAAAAATCCAAACCAAAATTGTGTTTCAACCCACCAATTGCGTACTCTGTGAAAGTGACTCTTTATACTCAACTGGTTTATCAAAACAAAACTTTGGTCTGAATTTGTACTTTCTGAACCTGAACTTTGCACTTTTCCTACTGACCCATTCCACAGCTCGCCCCCCCTCCATTGATATGGTGATAGTCAGAGTTAATGTTATATAAAGAACATTTCTGAGGTCTGGTCGACATGTAACAAATAAATACTGATTTCTCTTATCTGCAAAGGACCAGTGTGTATGCAGGTTTTTGGGATAACCTTTAGGTCAGCTGTTCAAAGCCAGGTGTGAGAACTCTTCAGCCAACCAGTCCTCTGATTAGTAATCTAATTAGGGAGTTGCAGTGAAAACCCGCATACACAATGGCCCGTTCTTGATAAGACTGACCACCCCTGATATAGTGCCAAGAATTTGCAACCTTCTACTACAAGCTAGTACAATGAAGAAAACCATATTTACTTCTTTGATTATCTTCTGAGTGGCCGGAGTGTCAGGAGTATAGAGGATCTTGCCCACCAGCAGTGGTTTCAAGGCTCTCCAGATCATGCGAGAAATGGGACTGGATTCCATACTCTTCATCAAGTTATTACAGTACGGAGCTGCGTGGTCAAACACATTTGTTTAAATAATTTGACACATGTATTTCATAGCTTAACAGTTCAGTCTGAGCAGCATTAAACAGTGATCGGGAATAACTTTCAATTAGATCTGAGTAATATTCTTTCTGAACACAGCAGAATGCAGATGGAGTACGCTAAGTTGAGTACTTGGATCAACTGACTGAATGTATGACGACAACGATTTATGCTACTGGCTGTCTGACTAAAAGCAAAATATTATGTGCATTTTTAATTGAGAATCACCTGGAATGCTACAAAGCAAAAACTCTTATGCATGTCTTTACATTCTGTGTTTCTGTGAAGTTTCGTGTAAGTAAGATGTCAGATACTGCCAGGGGAAGGCGAGGTCGAGGGCTCAAATTTGATGACATCAGCAATGGACTCACATGAGGAGTTGTCATAGACGGAGACTGGCTCCTCCTCGCTGTCGTTGTGGTTGCCAAACAGTGCTTTGTAGTTACTGTCCTCATACCAGTTGAGGGACTTGATCTTTAGGCCACCGCCCTCGGGGTGCCCGCAGACGATGCGTGACACCGCCTGGTACATCTGGGTGGGCGAGTCGTTGGCGTTTTCCGTCAGGTACAGGATCTCGCTGCGCATGTCCGTCCAGCTCTTCATGCTGGCCAGCTGTTGGGAGGATTTCCAGATACGCGCGTCATTGCAATGCGCACGTTTGCTTTGTTATTGAAACGTAACACTGGAATGGGGGACACTGTTGTACCAGCGCTCGTAAATTATAACTGAGGACACTTAGCATTAATGTCTACCCATTTTCAGAGATTACTCTTCTGAGTAAGATTGATTCAACTGATTTTATATTTAGATAGCACCCTTCAGAACTTGGTTGCCCATAATAATTACCAACATAATTACACACGTATCAGTGACATCACAAATGGATGCGATGGCTATTAACGTATGTTTCTAATACCCAGGGGAAAGAAAGAGGAGAAAAACAAAGTTATTGAAGGCAAATGTAAAACACAACCCTGGGAAAGAATTTGTATTCTTTGTTTTGTTTTCATATTCCACAGTGAAAAACAGTAATTAAATTCAGTACCAAAAACTTATCCAACCAGAGTCTTTCATTTACATGGCCGCTGACACTCCCTGAATGCACTTCACCTGCCATTCTAACACGTGATTCAGCTACAAAGAAGCATGAAGCAACATGTTCTGTCCCACTCCAATGTAATGTAACAGAAGACGAAATCTTCGGACAATGAAAATAACGTTTTGGGTTTCTTTAATTTGGCATATCGCATGTTAGAAATCACATGATAAAAAAACAGTGAATGAGCACAGGAAGCTGAATTGGGACAAAGAGCATGTGAAAGGGAAAGGGGAAGAGAGGGAACTGGGAATAAGGGTTACTCTCGTTCAAGCAAAAAAAAATTGTGGATTGGTAAGTCTCAATTTGACATCTCTGTTGGGCAGCAGGGAGTTACTTCTCAAGGTTTAAGCAACCAGACTTGTACTAGATTTCAGGAAGTGAAGTTTGTAGGTTACATCACAAGAGAAGACGACCTACTCTGCTGTTGTACCCTTGATAAATGATTTAGTAAATTGCTTAGTAACTGTCAGTAAGAGCAGCAGTCAAAGACATTTGATATGATGTTGCTGAAAATGGCAAGCTGTCACTCCGCCGTCAGTCCAGGCTAAACTTATTTAGCTTGCTAAGCTAATAAGTTGGCTGTCACATGCTCTCTGTTACAATAAAGGGTGCGGACAGCTGGGGCAACCCTCCAGTAGTTAAAAAAAAAAACAAAAAAACAAAAGCTGCCTCCACTCCACAGGAGCTCCTGAGTATGAGCTCACCGGAGGCACTGTATTGCAAGGGACCGAGAAATCTGAGAACGACCTCAAGTGCCCTCCCTCCCACAGATGCAGTGAGGTTACTAGAGTTCAACGGCAAGCCAGCCAGGGAACAAAGCGAACTGGAGTTGTGGGGGCTGGGGGTGGGATTTAAATAGAGGTTGCCTTTTCCTGATCTTGCCTGCATCTCTTCCAGCAAATTAATTTTTTACACTGTTTTTTGATTTGTCATTTATCTTTACGCCCACATCTGGTTTGTTAGCTTTGCTCAGTCAGCTGTGTTTGGCTGTATAAGGGTATCCCTGAGAGCACGGGGGTGGGGGGGGGTCTCATGACTGTCCTGAAAGGGTTGGGTTTCCTAGGATCTCACGCTGCCAATATCCTGACCTGCCGGCTTGACCCGACTCCCTAGACAAACTGAGTCAGGACAGTCCTGCATATCCTCAGGGAGCCTTACAGGCAGACACACGCATACACACGCGCCTGAAAGACATTTCAGTCTTGACTGTTGCACGAAGCCCTGATGCCAGTCCCTATAAGCTGTCCTCTGTTGTGCCTCAATGAAGCCAGATGTCCGTCACAACAAAGGAGGGGCAGTCCACCCTCTCCACACGCCCCGGAGCCCAGCTTCACTGACCCTACTGTTTCCCACTTAGTGGTAGTTGGTCTTTCTCTCTTTCCCCCTAAAGAATAAAGGGTGAGAATGGGGGCAGGGGAGGGCCACCAGCTTCCTACAGCCCATCTGGCCAAAGATTTCCCCCCATTTCCCCAGGGCACTGATGTGGTTCACTAAAAACCTTGCAATGGTCACTTAATTACTGAAATAACTTAAACAATTAGCCACAGTAGAAACAAAAAAATAATCCCACTTTGGTACCTTCCCTGTCAAGTAATTGCCTTCTATTGAACACCCACATGAAAGAAAAGCAAAGAATGCCGTCAGCAAGTCAAGGCACAAACACACGGAAGAAAAAGGAAAAAAAAAGCCACAGAAACTCTTCAGTCAGGTTATCCAAACCCTGGGGCATCCAGAGCTGCTCCAGCAGCCTCGCAAAGCAAATGGAGGCTCTGCAGCCAAGTTCAGTTCCCCACACACAGTAGTATGAGGAGAAAAGTTCATCTATCTAGTTTCCTTCCAAACATCTGAGGCCTTCTGCTTAACGGCAAGGATTAATGAGTGGAGTCTCAGGTGGTGGTGATTGCAGCAGAAGTCATTAGGGACAGAAAGAAATGGAGGGTCTTGTCTAGTCGAGACCTCCTACCTCTACTGCCAGTGCACCTAGGCTCTCCAGAAGATAATCCGTGGCCTCTGAGACCTGCTGAACATCATGGGGGTCCGTCTTCACATCCTTCTGCAGAGACGGGGAATAAAGAAGAGGAGTGGCTTCACAGGTAGGCAGAGGTTAATGACCGGGCCTGCAGTATGAGAACATCTGATCATATCCATCATCATCTGATCATATCCATCATCATGTGGTCATATGCTTCATCCACTATATATGAAACTTCAACAAGCATATTTGAAATTTATACAATAAACACATGAGAATACAGAACTTTCCATTCCTTTGACCACTATTTCGGCTACCGAGGCTCTGAGAAAGCTAAAATATCAGCCTACGCAGGAAATGTCCAGAATATCAGTGCTTAGTAAAATTTCTTGTTCTCAGCCTCTTTTGAGTCACACAAAGGAGGCATTCTTCAATATGTCCGCAGTCCTGAAGAGTCATAAACAGCAGGATACTGCCATGCTGGTCTGAAATGGGAATTTATAGCTCATAATTGCTGTCCTAGTTTTTAATATATGACAGAGTTCAAATACAGTGTTAAGAGTACTAAATGCTCAGTAACTGGGTTATTTTTTTCTGTACATGATCATAATTAACACTGATTTCATGTCAACATATTTCCAAAAGCATGACTGAAAATCACTTCGTTATCTGATGTGCCTGCTATATGTAGCTAATTTTAATATCTGATCTCCAGGTAGTCAGAGGTGGACGTTTCAGGTCCAGAAAATAAAATTCCAGTCCAAGATTTTGTTTCAACCAACCAGTTGAGTACCCTGTGACCATGACTCTTTATATTCAACTGGATGGTTGAAACTAAATCCTGGTCTGGATTTTTACTGTTTGGACCTGAAAGATCCACCTCAGGAGGCAGTGCCTGCTTTCTGATCGTTAGTGTTCCCGGAGGCTACACATTACGTTAGTGTATCATGGCAATCAGCTCGCCTCAACATGTCGTTGCTGGGGTGTTTTTGCATCTCTCTTTGTTTTCTTTTTCTGGTTAAGCATAGCGTCAAGCAATTCATCAAATGGGTTTGGCTATTGGAAGAAAGAACAGTTCTTTTGGAATAAGTAAAATTCATAAAATGGCAAGAGTTTCCTTCCACAGTCTAACCTTAGACAAAATGCAAGGAAAGAGTCAGTTAAACAGGTCAGGCCAATCTTCAGCTTCTTTAAAAAGTCAGATAAGATGTCGACCACTGATTTTAGTGCAGTCAGCACTGCTAGACACAACTCACAGGGTAATAAGCAACTAGTACATCATTGAGGTCAACCAGAAAGTTAGAACAACCTTGCCAAAAGTCAACCTAACCTTAGAAGACATCTCTAGAGATTGCTAGGGGGTGGTGAGTGACTCAGAGGGCTAAGCCTCAGTGCTCATGACCAGAAGGTCACTAGTTCAAGCCTTGACAGAACAGTCAACATATCTGTGGGCCCTTGAGCAAGGCCCTTAACCCCCAGCTCCAGGCACACATGTTGGTTGGTTGCTGACCCCCAAGCTATGGAAAGCAAGATGGAGCAAGCAAAGAGAATAATTCCAATTTGCTTGTACTTGTGCAAATGGTAAATAAAGGATTTATCATTGCCTCTAATAAGATGTGAGGCAAATTTCCAGAAACCACTTCACCAAGGAATTATAGTCTTCATTCACAAAAGAGCACCAGATGACCAGGGCACACTAATCTGCATTCAAGCTATACCCACCCGTATAGGTTTTAGGAAGTCTAGGTTGGATAGGAAGAGTCTCTCAGCCTGGCTGAGCCAGGACCGCGAGGATTTGCAGATGATGTCCTGGGCGAGTTGTGACACGTTCTTGTCCTTGATTGTCACAAAGTTCTGGAGAGCAGTCTTGTTGCACATGTCCTTCAGGTGTACACCGAAGCCCTTAATCAGCACCTGGGACACAAAGGGATTATAACAATATGTTCCCCATAAATTAAAGTCATGCCTGAGTCATGCCTGTCGAGTCTCACCTTTTCCAAGTTTACATCAGCCTCCACAATCTCATTGACAGAATATTCAGAAAATGAAGCATTGTGGACCAGGAATGAGGAGAGTGTCTCATTGTCACGGAGGAAGTCCTTCAACTTGAAGCCTGTGGACAGTTATGCAGTTTTACAATTTCACCAAAGGGTCTTGTTCATAACATTCTAGGGTTCATAGATAAAACCGTGGGTATACAACTGATTCATGATCATTATGGGACAATAAGCCTTTTCACAATCACTAATTCAAAAGCTGAATAATGTTACATTTTGAGATGGATGCAATACAGTAAAATGTCATTTATGACGTTTGTGATTCTGACCCACTAAATACTCACAGAATCACTATTCAACAAGAGACTCTGAGAAAATGCCTTCTTTTGAACAAATGCCGCACTATTTCTTAAAAGTTCGAGTCATTCTCAACTGAAACTGAATAGTTTTAATGTGGCTACCATAGCACTCCAGGAATATAGATCAGCCAGAACAAGAAAATGCAACAAAAGTGCAATTTCCCACCCAAGTCCCCTGACGAGTTGGCCAAGGTAAAACATGGAGCCACTGGAGGTCATTTTCATTCACAAGATATTTTGATACAGCCTGGACCCTGGAGCTTCGCCCAACTGCCACTCCCCTCCACCACCCATTCAATCCCCACCTCAATCTCACTCAACCTCAATATCCAAAGCACGCTTCAGGTATCAGAAAGCTAAGGGTGATTAAGCAATCTGTTTAAGTGTGACTCCAAATCCAAAAATCTTAGATAAGGAGCCATTCTTTAGCTAACAACTTGCAGAAAGACGTGCGAGAGAGAGCTGAGGTACATATTTCAAGAATTCGAACAAGAATCTCTCCTGTAAATTATTTGCTTTCCAGCTAACACTATATTTCATATTAGCTATCAGTGTAGTGTACTGTAATGAAAGCCGTTTCACTCCCTGTCATTTTAGTAATTGTGCTTGTGTCTTACAAAGGTAAGCAAATGCACAAACAATGAGGCATGCAGGAACTATAGCCGGTTGCAGATTAAAACATAATAGTTTGAAGGGGTTTTTCTAATAGTCATTTGTTTTGTACAAATAAAGAACATACAACCTAAGAAAGTCGCATGACTCATCTATAAACAGTAAGTTAACAATGTCCCGTAAACAATAAGCCAAACAAGGCACTACAGGCAAAACACTTCAGCACTACCACAACTCTGCCAGTTGTTTATCCCATCCACAGTTAATGTGCCTAAACTATGTGAACTGCATGGCCAGCAGAGGCAGCATCTGACAGAGTGGTTACAGGTGCATAGCCTGAAGCCTTAAGATTCGTTGCTGGCCGTTTCAGGGAAAATTAGGTAATTAAGGATAAGTCATTAGGGTATATCAGGCAGCTGGTGCTGGGCCAAGAGAAATTCGACATTGTAAACTGCCAAGGAGTACGAATTAATGACCGCTGTAAAGTCATAAAGAGGTACCAAAGTGAGCGATGGCCAGCGTTCAGGTGGTGGTACTCGTTCCACCAGGCTGCCTGGTTTCTCGAGGCAATGAGCCCATTAATGCCTCATGCCAGACATGCAGGTCACAACAATGAAGCCGGGTATAATCGAAAGAAGAAAAAAAGCGAAACAAAAGAAGGTTGGAAGTTGGTCTGTTGCCTCTGGCTTGCTCTCTGGCGGCACTGGCCAGGGATAATGAACTGAACTGAAACCGAATTTGAAGCTCATTGGGAGTTCCTCCGTCAAATTTCTCCCATCGGAAATAATGCTGTGAGATACATTACCAAATGATTGCTATTTACATGAAAACATGACGCTAAGATACGCCAGGCTGAAAAAAAGCAATTTGTGGCTATCAGGCCACCATTTCCTTTTCACTTTTGGAGACACTGGTCAGTGGGCAGACACTCAGCATCTTTAGTAACAGCCACACCGTTTGCCGCTTTCCCTCAAAAGGGTGTAAAAGAGATCAAAGTTTGGACTGCAAGCCATCTGCTTGCTCACCCTCAATATCAAGCCTGCCTCAGCTGAAGACCAGACCCGAAGGTGTCACATGGGCCTCTCTGAGTGACGGTACGTTCTGACCTTCCCTTTCTTCTCACATTGTTTTTCTACATCATTTGCATGCCACAACATGGATGGCGTAACCTGCTCTATTGTTCTAGCGTGGCCATTTACCTGTCGTGTTGCTCTGCATGATCTTCAGGGCTTGGATTAGGTCTTTAAATCCCTCCAGGCTCTTATCATGCTGACTGTATAGCAGGATCTTCTTGGCATCAGAGAACAGGCGCGAAATACTGCGGATGGCAATGGGAACAATAAATAAGATGCAAATTTAGACACACCAACCCATGTCAAGTGCACATTTTACTAATGGGCATATGATCATCAAAACACAAGAAAGATAAACAAGTCAGGACTAGTAGGTGGTTGAGTTTAACCTCCAGCACTTGACTATTCATACTCTGATTAGAGATAATCCGGTCCTCAAGGACCTATAGACAGTCCATGTTTTTGCTTCCTCCCAGCTCCCTGTTGGGGGCTGGTAGGCAGGAAAAATGTTAACCGACTGTGGGTCTCTGAGGACAGGATTGGGAGACACTGCTCCAATTGATTTTTAATATAACTTACATAGACTGGTTGAAGTTGCCAACCACTCCTGGGGACTCTCCAGGAGTGGGGTGACGGAAGCAGGGGTTGTTGGCATTGCAAATTATGCCCTGGACCCAGGGCAGCGTGCCCGCAGAGGGCATGGCCTTGTTGGGGAAATGGCCTATCAAAAGACAATAAGCAAGTGGAAAACAAATCAGAACACAGGAACAAACATCGCTGCAGTGGGGGTGTATTTCATAGATCCACATCGTAGGGGTGGTATGTGCCAGTCGAACCACTGGCCACATCTCACCAGGATTATGGGTTCAGCTCCTTCCCCGGGCTCTGTGTGGGCGGACTTTATGAGTTCTGATTTTGGGGAAGTAATTTTTAATCACTGGTGTCACTGGTAATGTGATATGGTAATTTCAATCAAACATTCCCCGACTCTCTGGCTGTGCCACAGTAATCTGCTAAAGTTAGCATGGCTCAGGGCTGAAAACATCCCTTAACTGTTTGCAACCAATTCCTGAAAAAGGTTTCGCATTAAAAAATAAGGGTACATCACATGCAGGCTACAGAGAAATAGTGGAGCAGCATAGCCTGAAGTTGCATGCACAGCCTCCCTGATCATGGTCTAGCAGTTATCCATAGATGAACAGAGATACATCCATGCTGCCACCTCCCCCCCCCAGTTGTTATCAAAAAACCAGCTGCCTCTGCAAATATCCTGACCCTTGCCCCTGGATGCTGTGTCTTTGTAAGTTCACAGCCATCTGTGCTTGGAGTCAGAAAAAAAATGAAAAATTCGTCTGCTAATCAGTTAACCTTAAGACTGCCAGCTGGTCCACTGCAAAGCTAAACATGCTGATAAGATAAGATAGAATAAGAAAGCCTACGGCATTTAGACGTGTGCCCTGACATGTCAACATGCCTGTACTACATCTAATAGAAGAATCGTTCATGGCATCCTACTGCCTGTTCAACTTTCTTTATAGCATTTCAAGTAATATCTGTGAGCCGTGATGAGGGAACCTGTTAGGAGTTTGCCAGTCCTCTGCAAATTCCAGGTGAAAGTCTTGGTTTTGCAAAAGAAAATAATAAATGAGCACATGGACACAAAATAACGATACTTCAACGCAACCTTGGATCGGGGAGAATTTCTATGATCTACTAAAATTTCTGAGGGAACTGTCGCAACATGCCTGACCGAAAAAGAACTTCGCGTGATTCACACCAAAGATATTTTCCACCATGCGCAGAACCCAAGGTTTTACTGAACTGAAAATGGCCAACACCTTCCACTTCCCGTTTTCGGGGGGGGGTTGCAGTATACGGATTGCTCGAGCCTTACACGCTAGCTACGTTTTGCCATTGGAGCCTAAGTTGAACAAGATATACTGAAAGTTAGACTAAACACACAAGTGCGTCACTCTGCAAGATCCCCACCCATTCATTTTCAATAATGGTTTGTCCAGTAAGGATTACAGTAAGATCTTAATCAGATACATGTGGGGGGGCAGGGGGCTGAGAGTGCCGGAACACCTCCTCCTTTTGCCTGAATGATCGAAAGTGGCCCACTTTTGAGGTTCTGAGTGTTCCCATTCAAGGGGACCCCCCGGGAAAATTTACTTAGGGACACTAAAGTCAAGCACCTGCCCCTGGTAAAGTCTCTACCCAGCGCTGATCCAGATCCTCCTCTGATTGTAATTCCAAGCAGGCAATCAACCCATAAACCGCCATAAATGTAAACACAATTAGACACAAGTGGAGGTCCAAAACTGGGCAAAAATGACTTATTTTATCAGAATATCTTTCCTGCAATATGACAGTACCACTAAATAATTTAATCCAAGCAGAACTGAGTGGAATTCAAGTAGAACCAAGGTTGAAGTCCATCTTTAAACACAATCTGCTTACCCCGATTAACATCATTTTGCAATTTCAAACATGATGATTATCATTTTGCAATTTCAAACATGATGATGCTCTGATTTCCCGCTAATGGTGGAATGATACACTTAACCAAAATGGCCACCACATGAAATGTGGGCAATTATGAGGGTCCGGTTGCCCACTAACATTTCTGCACAGGTGGTACTCAGTTAAAAAGGTTTAGTGCATAAGGTAAGAGCAAAAGTCCAGCCAACACTCAACCCAGCTGTATGTTACAACAGGTGATCACAGCACACTTGTGTGAACACACCAAGACCAGAATTAATATTTTTGCTACTTTTACATCAATCACTTAAAAAGTTGAGCGTTATTTAGTGATATCACACAATTATGTTATCAACCGCCTAAATTTTGCTATTTGTCACTGAAAATATATTCCTCCTTCAAGATAAAATATAACAGGCAAGTAAATTGCAACTATATTTCACTTAAACTCCCACGAAGAAATACTGATTTCAGATCTGCTGAATAATCCACAAAGGCTGTTTGCTGCAGCAGGTACATTGAATTTGAGATTTCTCAACCAAGTTACAATTGTACACAGAAAGTGTATTTAGGTTATGCTGTTTGGTACAACTCTGTATACTTGAGAAATATTAATTATGAGTAGGCAAAATATCCACATAAAGCTTAAATCCAACAGGTACCAAATATATATCTTATCTGACGATAAAGGCATACAACAATATGCGTGTATCTCTGTGTTAGAAAAACAATATTTCACAGCGGTATTATAAAACAGTGTTATTATAACCACAGAAATATGATATTTTGTATTCATGTCTCTTTGTGCTTGTGACAATAATATAAAGCGTGTTGTTACAGTTAATTCCCATTCCTGGAATCATGACAGAATGAGTCATTTCTAAAGAAATTTGAGCAGTAAATTGGTGACGAAAGGTTTATGATTCGAAGGGCACCTCCAGACAAGAGTGTACCCGACCACGCCGCTCAGGAAGAAACCGGCACACTCACATTCGTGCTGCTGATACGGTGGGTAGTAAATCCTCACGGAAATCAGGATGAAGAAGATAAAGAGCGGCCATATGACCTCGATCAGCAGCTGGATCTATGGGATGGAGGGTGGGGTAAAAAGGACATTGTTAGTGTTTGGGGTCAAATAGCTGCCATGATCTCCCTTAGGACCACCCAGAGCGAGATTAGCATGCATCTCCCATGATATTCAGGTCCGCACCCCGCACTCGGCACAAGGAATCACTGTGAGCGAAGTCAATCTGCCTCAGTGGTTGGCCCCAACTATGTAAAAGACACTCACGCACAACGCCGGCTCTACCTTTACAAGGGCCCCAGGCAAAGCTGTACTTGCCAACCCCCCCCCCCCCACCAAGAAAACCAAAGATCCATTTCACTTCCTCCACAGTTTAAGCAATTTGGAGGCCTGAGGAACCTGCTTAGCACTATTGAATGAAATGATCCTTCATTTGTCATTAGCCCTGGTATGAGTACAGGTACACTGGCCTGCTTCTCTTGGATTCCTACCCCATGTTGCTCTCCAAGAGACACACAGGCAGGTGAGAGGAAGCTGCTGCACAAGCCCAAAGTATGCTAACGAGTGGACCGCAAAGCATTCTGTTCCTAGAGGTGCTTGATAACTTAGTTAGCAGAGAAGGTACAGTTTATTCCCAGTAGTTTAGGTGTCATACATTTAAAACTGAAAACAGAGGTTACATTAAATAGAGGTCACAATAAACCTTCACACTATGCTGATATATTACTCTATTCTCATCATTGCTTCATAGCAGTAAAGCACTAATATAGCTGTGCTCTGGTTTTGTTAATTAACTTACTAAGATCTGTCGCATGCTGTGACGCAGGGCAGAAATCTTTCTCAGGATTTTTAGTGGGGGGATCAAGAGACATAAGCACTTCCGCTACAGCCCCAAGAGTGGGGTTCAATCCAAACCCTTCTTTGATGAGCCCCTGTTCCCCATATCTAACCTGGAGGGGCTAAATAGGTTAGTATTTAATACGGCACAAGATACAAGAAAATCTTTTTTGCACAGGGAACCACGTAAAACGTAAAATGAAAAACATAACAATTGATGCTTTGTCATTCAACAAAAGACTGGATGATTCTGATGGAGATGTGCAAATCACAGCTCCAATCATCTACATCTGTACACTCTGTACAGTTCATAAAACTGGTTATCACATGCCCGACACTCCATCACAGCTGTTCGCTTTGTGTTAACCAAACAGAGGCTGGAAGCATTTTTATTTTATCTTCACCAGCTCAACGGCCACCGAGGAGCAAGATTTATTCATGCATCTATTCACTAAAGTGTTTTGTTATCATTACTTATTACAAATTCAGGCAGAGAATGGACATACCGTTTGCCGTCGCCTGTAGGTGAAGTTCTTCCAGAGCAGCAGGCCCAGCTGTGTGGAGATGGACATCTTGCCGCTGGAATTCCCACCCAGCAGTCTCCGGCTTCCGACTGAAATGACACGACAGGTTGGTGCCGAGGAAAAGGCTGTTTGTGTCCCGGCCAACACGGTGCCCAAAGGTCTGGGACAAAGTGCGCCTCCCTATCTCACACTGACAAGATGGGCGTTATTTAAGCAAACTTGGCATTTCTTCAAAGTGTAAAGTGTCATGTCAAGGATGCAAATAACTCAATGTTCGAATTAAACCCATCTAAGGATTATAAACATCTCAGAAACTTATTAGCACTTTTAGATTAACTTAAAGCAGAAAAACTCCCCTTTCAGAATACACTTTAATCACAGACGGAATTTCCCTTGATCCACCAGTTTGATTACAATAAAAGCCACCACGCATAGTAATGAAATACAATTAATTAGCTTTAAGTTCATCAATCAAGTCATATTTCTTTGAATTTGGTGAAGTCATTGTAATTAATTAAATTATAAGGAATTAATGAAAATATCTTAACGTCCACAATTACAAAGCCTGACACTATATGTAAATTACTTTAAGTGCTGCAAATATTGTTGGGATTAATTATATCATAGGTTAAAGCAAAGGCGTCATTAGGCCTACTTTAGAGGGGCCTTAGCCCCC